>JABXNX010000033.1:296472-328912 GCA_014843695.1 Archivesica marissinica
CCCCTGCAGCACAGGCATACTACACATACCCTGACCCCCCTGCAGCACAGGCATCCTACACATACCCTGACCCACCTTGCAGCACAGGCCTCCTACACATACGCTGACCCCAGGTAAATGTAATGTTATAGAATGCATGTAAATGTCATGTCATAGAATGCATGTAAATGTAATGTTATAGAATGCAGGTAAATGTCATGTTATAGAATGCATGTAAATGTCATGTTATAGAATGCAGGTAAATATAATGTTATAGAATGCAGGTAAATGTCATGTTATAGAATGCAGGTAAATGTCATGTTATAGAATGCAGGTAAATGTCATGTTATAGAATGCAGGTAAATGTCATGTTATAGAATGCAGGTAAATGGCATGTTATAGAATGCAGGTAAATGTCATGTTATAGAATGCAGGTAAATGTAATGTTATAGAATGCAGGTAAATGTAATGTTATAGAATGCATGTAAATGTCATGTCATAGACTGCAGGTAAATGTCATGTTATAGAATGCAGGTAAATGGCATGTTATAGAATGCAGGTAAATGTCATGTTATAGAATGCATGTAAATGGCATGTTATAGAATGCAGGTAAATGTCATGTTATAGAATGCAGGTAAATGGCATGTTATAGAATACAGGTAAATGGCATGTTATAGATACAGGTTAATGTCATGTTATAGAATGCAGGTAAATGGCATGTTATAGAATGCAGGTAAATGTCATGTTATAGAATGCAGGTAAATGGCATGTTATAGAATGTAGGTAAATGTCATGTTATAGAATGCAGGTAAATGGCATGTTATAGAATGCAGGTAAATGTAATGTTATAGAATGCATGTAAATGTCATGTTATAGAATGCAGGTAAATGGCATGTTATAGAATGCAGGTAAATGT
Source organism: Archivesica marissinica (assembly GCA_014843695.1). Classification (NCBI taxonomy): domain Eukaryota; kingdom Metazoa; phylum Mollusca; class Bivalvia; order Venerida; family Vesicomyidae; genus Archivesica; species Archivesica marissinica. The sequence continues at coordinate 297,368 of JABXNX010000033.1, forward strand.
CATGTTAGCTCGGAAGTCGTGATAGCGCAGTGGATGCGCGTTCGCTTCAGGTGCGAAAGGTCCGAAGTTCGAGCCCCGCTGGAGCCGTTACGACTATGCCCTTAGGCAAGGCATTTAAATTCCACAATGCCTCTTCTTTCTACCTCGTGGCGATGGATTCCATCAGGAATGACGTCTCGAGAGTGATTAATATAAGTTATAAGAACTTGTTTCGCAATCGAGCTAAAATAAATTTGTATAAAGTAATGTCATGTTATAGAATGCAGGTAAATGGCATGTTATAGAATGCAGGTAAATGTATTGTTATAGAATGCATGTAAATGTCATGTTATAGAATGCATGTAAATGTCATGTCATAGAATGCAGGTAAATGTCATGTTATAGAATGCATGTAAATGTCATGTTATAGAATGCATGTAAATGTCATGTCATAGAATGCATGTAAATGTCATGTTATAAAATGCATGTAAATGTCATGTCATAGAATGCAGGTATATGTCATGTTATAGAATGGATGTAAATGTCATGTCATAGAATGCATGTAAATGTCATGTCATGTCATAGAATGCAGGTATATGTCATGTTATAGAATGCATGTAAATGTCATGTCATAGAATGCAGGTATATGTCATGTCATGTCATAGAATGCATGTAAATGTCATGTTATAGAATGCATGTAAATGTCATGTCATAGAATGCAGGTAAATGTAATGTTATAGAATGCAGGTATATGTCATGTTATAGAATGCAGGTATATGTCATGTTATAGAATGCATGTAAATGTCATGTCATAGAATGCAGGTAAATGTAATGTTATAGAATGCATGTAAATGTCATGTCATAGACTGCAGGTAAATGTCATGTTATAGAATGCATGTACATGTCATGTCATAGAATGCAGGTAAATCTCATGTTATAGAATGCATGTAAATGTCATGTTATAGAATGCATGTAAATGTCATGTCATAGAATGCAGGTAAATGTCATGTTATAGAATGCATGTAAATGTCATGTTATAGAATGCATGTAAATGTCATGTTATAGAATGCATGTAAATGTCATGTCATAGAATGCAGGTATATGTCATGTTATAGAATGCATGTAAATGTCATGTTATAGAATGCATGTAAATGTAATGTTATAGAATGCAGGTAAATGTCATGTTATAGAATGCATGTAAATGTCATGTCATATAATGCATGTAAATGTCATGTTATAGAATGCATGTAAATGTCATGTTATAGAATGCATGTAAATGTAATGTTATAGAATGCATGTAAATGTAATGTTATAGAATGCATGTAAATGTCATGTTATAGAATGCATGTAAATGTCATGTTATAGAATGCAGGTAAATGTCATGTTATAGAATGCATGTATATGTAATGTTATAGAATGCATGTATATGTCATGTTATAGAATGCATGTAAATGTCATGTTATAGATACAGGTAAATGGCATGTTATAGAATGCAGGTAAATGTCATGTTATAGAATGCAGGTAAATGGCATGTTATAGAATACAGGTAAATGGCATGTTATAGATACAGGTTAATGTCATGTTATAGAATGCAGGTAAATGGCATGTTATAGAATGCAGGTAAATGTCATGTTATAGAATGCAGGTAAATGGCATGTTATAGAATGTAGGTAAATGTCATGTTATAGAATGCAGGTAAATGGCATGTTATAGAATGCAGGTAAATGTAATGTTATAGAATGCATGTAAATGTCATGTTATAGAATGCATGTAAATGTCATGTTATAGAATGCATGTAAATGTCATGTTATAGAATGCATGTAAATGTCATGTTATAGAATGCATGTAAATGTCATGTTATAGAATGCAGGTAAATGTCATGTCATATAATGCAGGTAAATGTCATGTCATAGAATGCAGGTAAATGTCATGTCATAGAATGCAGGTAAATGTCATGTTATAGAATGCATGTAAATGTCATGTTATAGAATGCATGTAAATGTCATGTCATAGAATGCAGGTAAATGTCATGTCATAGAATGCAGGTAAATGTCATGTCATAGAATGCAGGTAAATGTCATGTCATAGAATGCAGGTAAATGTCATGTCATAGAATGCAGGTATATGACGGAGAATGACGTTATCATGTTTGGCGTACTTTATACATGACAATAAGATCCATATGGATACATATATTGTAAGTCTTCAAAATAATGTTAATATTGAAAAATATCAAATGTGTGTTTATTTTTGCAGTGAGAAGTGAAGGACATAATAAGTGGCAGCCTGTGATCATGACACATCTCAACGAAACAGACATGTCACTGTATGTGGTGATTGAGCAACCACCATCTGTGTACAACATACTCAAGTATACAGTCAGCCTCATACACAACCGAACCACAGCAACCTTACACAAAGCTACTGTACAGGTACTGCTTTCTTTAGAGTATACATGTGGAATGTCCCACTTCTGGGTACACTGACCATCGATAGATGGATGGAATGTCCCGCTTCCGGGGGTACACTGTCCGTCGATAGATGGATGGAATGTCCCACTTCTGGGGGTACACTGTCCGTCGATAGATGGATGAAATGTCCCTCTTCCGGGTACACTGAATAGATGGATGGAATGCCCCACTTCTGGGTGTACACTGTCCGTCGATAGATGGATGGAATGTCCCGCTCCTGGGTACACTGACCGTCGATAGATGGATGGAATGTCCCGCTCCTGGGTACACTGTCCAACGATAGATGGATGGAATGCCCCACTTTTGGGGGTACACTGTCCATCGATAGATGGATGGAATGTCCCGCTTCTGGGTACACTGACCGTCGATAGATGAATTAAATGTCCTTCCGGGGGTACACTGACCATCGATAGATGGATGGAATGTCCCGCTCCCGGGTACACTGACCGTCGATAGATGGATGGAATGTCCCACTTCCGGGTACACTGACCGTCGATAGATGGATGGAATGTCCCGCTTCCGGGTACACTGACCGTCGGTAGATGGATGGAATGTCCCACTTCCGGGTACACTGACCGTCGATAGATGGATGGAATGTCCCACTTCCGGGTACACTGACCATCGATAGATGGATGTAATGTCCCGCTTCCGGGTACACTGACCATCGATATATGGATGGAATGTCCCGCTTCCGGGTACACTGACCGTCGGTAGATGGATGGAATGTCCCACTTCCGGGTACACTGACCATCGATAGATGGATGGAATGTCCCGCTTCCGGGGGTACACTGTCCGTCGATAGATGGATGGAATATCCCGCTTCCGGGTACACTGACCGTCGATAGATGGATGGAATGTCCCACTTCCGGGTACACTGACCGTCGATAGATGGATGGAATGTCCCGCTTCCGGGTACACTGACCGTCGGTAGATGGATGGAATGTCCCACTTCCGGGTACACTGACCGTCGATATATGGATGGAATGTCCCACTTCCGGGTACACTGACCATCGATAGATGGATGTAATGTCCCGCTTCCGGGTACACTGACCGTTGATAGATGGATGGAATGTCCCGCTTCCGGGTACACGGACCGTCGGTAGATGGATGGAATGTCCCACTTCCGGGTACACTGACCATCGATAGATGGATGGAATGTCCCGCTTCCGGGGGTACACTGTCCGTCGATAGATGGATGGAATGTCCCGCTTCCGGGGGTACACTGTCCGTCGATAGATGGATGGAATGTCCCACTTCCAGGGGTACACTGTCCGTCGATAGATGGATGGAATGTCCCGCTTCCGGGTACACTGACCGTTGATAGATGGATGGAATGTCCCGCTTCCGGGTACACGGACCGTCGGTAGATGGATGGAATGTCCCACTTCCGGGTACACTGACCATCGATAGATGGATGGAATGTCCCGCTTCCGGGGGTACACTGTCCGTCGATAGATGGATGGAATGTCCCGCTTCCGGGGGGTACACTGTCCGTCGATAGATGGATGGAATGTCCCACTTCCGGGGGTACACTGTCCGTCGATAGATGGATGGAATGTCCCACTTCCGGGTACACTGTCCGACAATAGATGGATGGAATGTCCCACTTCCGGAGGTACTCTATCCGTCGATAGATGGATGAAATGTCCTGGTACACTGGTCGTCGATAGATGGATGGAATGTCCCGCTTCCGGGTACTCTATCCATCGATAGATGGATGGAATATCCCGCTTCTGGGTACACTGTTTGTCGATAGATGGATGGAATGTCCCGCTTCCGGGTACACTGTCCGTCGATAGATGGATGAAATGTCCCACCTCCGGGGGTACACTGTACGTCGATAGATGGATGGAATGTCCCGCTTCCGGGTACACTGTCCGTCGATAGATGGATGGAATATCCCGCTTCTGGGTACACTGTTTGTCGATAGATGGATGGAATGTCCCGCTTCCGGGTACACTGTCCGTCGATAGATGGATGAAATGTCCCACCTCCGGGGGTACACTGTACGTCGATAGATGGATGGAATGTCCCGCTTCCGGGTACACTGTCCGTCGATAGATGGATGGAATATCCCGCTTCTGGGTACACTGTTTGTCGATAGATGGATGGAATGTCCCGCTTCCGGGTACACTGTCCGTCGATAGATGGATGAAATGTCCCACCTCCGGGGGTACACTGTCTGTCGATAGATGGATGGAATATCCCGCTCCCGGGTACACTGTCCGTCGATAAAAGGATGGAATGTCCCGCTTCCGGGTACACTGACCGTCGATAGATGGATGGAATGTCCCGCTTCCGGGTACACTGTCCGTCGATAGATAGATGGAATGTTCCGCTTCTGGGTACACTGTCCGTCGATAGATGGATGGAATGTTCCGCTTCTGGTTACACTGTCCGTCGATAGATGGATGGAATGTCCCACTTCCGGGTACACTGTCCTTCGATATATGGATGGAATGTCCCGCTTCCGGGTACACTGTCTGTCGATAGATGGATGAAATGTCCGTCTTGAGTGGATTGAAATGTCCCCCGTTTGGATTCAACAAACTGCAGAATAAATGCATGATGCACATTGGATGATCCTGCAGAATAAATGCATGATGCACATTGGATGAACCTGCAGAATAAATGCATGATGGACATTGGATGAACCTGCAGAATAAATGCATGATGCACATTGGATGAGACTGCAGAATAAATGCATGATGCACATTGGATGAACCTGCAGAATAAATGCATGATGCACATTGGATGAAACTGCAGAATAAATGCATGATGCACATTGGATGAGACTGCAGAATAAATGCATGATGCACATTGGATGAAACTGCAGAATAAATGCATGATGCACATTGGATGAAACTGCAGAATAACTGCATGATGCACATTGGATGAACCTGCAGAATAAATGCATGATGCACATTGGATGAACCTGCAGAATAAATGCATGATGCACATTGGATGAACCTGCAGAATAAATGCATGATGCACATTGGATGAACCTGCAGAATAAATGCATGATGCACATTGGATGAAACTGCAGAATAAATGCATGATGCACATTGGATGAACCTGCAGAATAAATGCATGATGCACATTGGATGAACCTGCAGAATAAATGCATGATGCACATTGGATGAACCTGCAGAATAAATGCATGATGCACATTGGATGAAACTGCAGAATAAATGCATGATGCACATTGGATGAGCCTGCAGAATAAATGCATGATGCACATTGGATGAACCTGCAGAATAAATGCATGATGCACATTGGATGAACCTGCAGAATAAATGCATGATGCACATTGGATGAACCTGCAGAATAAATGCATGATGCACATTGGATGAGGCTGCAGAATAAATGCATGATGCACATTGGATGAGGCTGCAGAATAAATGCATGATGCACATTGGATGAGGCATAATTAAACTGCAATATCTGTTAAAGTTGTGTTATTATCATTTTGCAGATACAAGCATCTAACTGGACACGTTTTGCCAACCTATCTAGAGGCCATCATAGAATACAGGTAAATGTCATGTTATATTATCAGGGCGTTCATTTGACCCGAGCTCCCGGGTTTTGACGCATGAAAATCAGTAAAGATGCATGTTTGACTCTTGGTGAAAATGCGTTGAGGGTCAATTTGACCCGGGACGATAAGCGGTCAAGCGTCATCGAACATTTTCTCAACAGTGTAATTATCCTAATCTGCCTGTCAAATGCGATCGGAGAGGGCGGAGTCTGTCTAAAAATAAACGCCGTAACTCCGGCTTCGGCCAATGAACGAAGATGTCTGTAAAATGTGCCAACAACCATACGCATAGATATATTCCCGTAAAGTTGGAGCCAAATTAACATGAACATACGACTTCTCTGCTGATTTAATGAATATTTATTAAAAGGTCATGCTTTTATCTTATTGTCGATACTAAAATCATTTTCCGGAACAAACTATAAGCTACCCGCATTTTGTTTTGAACTCGGTGACTCCAGTCGTAAAATAGTGTCCATTTTGAATTTACTGATGCAAGGGCTATCACACGACGCCAGTGAATGATAAAACTTTGTAGAACAATTTAATTTACGAGTTTTTATGATTTATTGCAATTTGTAACTAAATATATTTTATGAAAATAACTTCTTTTCATAGTAATTCAGAGTATTCACGTCGTTATCTTAGATTATGAATTAACATTTTCAGCTGATCAAAAATGTCGTTCATTTGCCATAATAACTCGGAATTTTAGTTGATTTCTTAAATTCTACTAATTATACATCTTACATATTCATAAAAATGTGCTTAAATTCAAAAATTCATAGATATTCAAAATGAATATGTCCCCTTTATATAAGAAATTCATGTTTTACACTGTCGTGAAACCGTACTCGATCCGTTTCGTACTCGATCCGTTTCGTACCAATTTCATGAAAAATAAAATTACATGCAGATCAGCTAAAAAATTTTATTTTGTATAATCGACATTTGTATTGGTTTGTCAAGGCTAATCTGGATGCAGGCCCCAGAAGGTTCATATTGATATCAACTACTCTTGATCATTTGGTGACTGCAATACCGATACAATGTAGAATTATACAAGTTGTATGTATGTATGTATGTATGTATGTATGTATGTATGTGTATGATACATTTATGTCATACCATTTAACCACCTAGACATGCTTTCCTGGGCAGAATTAGTCGACCTGAGGATTTTGTGTGAGGTGCCTTGCTCAGTATCAAACCCGGATCATTATATTCCAAATCCGATGCTCTACATGTACATCGTAACATGAAACTTAAATACGTGTACGGTTCTAAGCCCAGGTGCAAAGCTCAGCAAACTAGTCAATGTTTTCTCTAATTATGATAACAAAATTACTGGTTGCACCCAAGACACACCTTGGTCCAGAGGTTATTATATGGTCGGGAAAACGTTATCTGTACGGAAAGTACCAACATGCGTATTTAAATTCCAGTTTGACTCTTGAAAAATCCAGTTTGACTCTTGAGATTTTGACCTCAAGGGTCATTGACTCTTGGCTTTCAAAGTCTAGTGAACGCCCTGATATTATACCGGTAAATGTCATGTTATATAATACAGGTACATGTCATGTTATAGATACAGGTAAATGTCATGTTATAGATACAGGTAAATGCCTTGTTATAGATACAGGTAAATTTCATGTTATATAATACAGGTACATGTCATGTTATAGATACAGGTAAATGTCATGTTATAGATACTGGTAAATGCCTTGTTATAGATACAGGTAAATGTCATGTTATAGATACAGGTAAATGTCATGTTATAGATACAGGTAAATGTCATGTTATAGATACAGGTAAATGTCATGTTATAGATACAGGTAAATGTCATGTTATAGATACAGGTAAATGTCATGTTATAGATACAGGTAAATGTCATGTTATAGATACAGGTAAATGTCATGTTATATATACAGGTACATGTCATGTTATATATACAGGTAAATGTCATGTTATAGATACTGGTAAATGCCTTGTTATAGATACAGGTAAATGTCATGTTATAGATACAGGTAAATGTCATGTTATATATACAGGTAAATGTCATGTTATAGATACAGGTAAATGTCATGTTATAGATACAGGTAAATGTCATGTTATAGATACTGGTAAATGCCTTGTTATAAATACAGGTAAATGTCATGTTATATAATACAGGTAAATGTCATGTTATAGATACAGGTAAATGTCATGTTATATAATACAGGTAAATGTCATGTTATAGATACAGGTAAATGTCATGTTATAGATACTGGTAAATGCCTTGTTATAGATACAGGTAAATGTCATGTTATAGATACAGGTAAATGTCATGTTATAGATACAGGTAAATGTCATGTTATATAATACAGGTACATGTCATGTTATAGATACAGGTAAATGTCATGTTATAGATACTGGTAAATGCCTTGTTATAGATACAGGTAAATGTCATGTTATAGATACAGGTAAATGCCTTGTTATAGATACAGGTAAATGCCTTGTTATAGATACAGGTAAATTTCATGTTATATAATACAGGTACATGTCATGTTATAGATACAGGTAAATGTCATGTTATAGATACAGGTAAATGTCATGTTATAGATACAGGTACATGTCATGTTATAGATACAGGTACATGTCATGTTATAGATACAGGTAAATGTCATGTTATAGATACAGGTAAATGTCATGTTATAGATACTGGTAAATGTCATGTTATAGATACAGGTAAATGTCATGTTATATAATACAGGTACATGTCATGTTATAGATACAGGTAAATGTCATGTTATAGATACTGGTAAATGCCTTGTTATAGATACAGGTAAATGTCATGTTATAGATACAGGTAAATGTCATGTTATAGATACTGGTAAATGTCATGTTATAGATACAGGTAAATGCCTTGTTATAGATACAGGTAAATGCCTTGTTATAGATACAGGTAAATTTCATGTTATATAATACAGGTACATGTCATGTTATAGATACAGGTAAATGTCATGTTATAGATACAGGTAAATGTCTTGTTATAGATACAGGTAAATGTCATGTTATAGATACAGGTAAATGTCATGTTATAGATACAGGTAAATGTCATGTTATAGATACAGGTACATGTCATGTTATAGATACAGGTAAATGTCATGTTATAGATACAGGTAAATGTCATGTTATAGATACAGGTACATGTCATGTTATAGATACAGGTAAATGTCATGTTATAGATACAGGTAAATATCATGTTATAGATACTGGTAAATGTCATGTTATAGATACAGGTAAATGTCATGTTATAGATACAGGTAAATGTCATGTTATAGATACAGGTACATGTCATGTTATATATACAGGTAAATGTCATGTTATAGATACAGGTAAATGTCATGTTATAGATACAGGTAAATGTCATGTTATAGATACAGGTAAATGTCATGTTATAGATACAGGTAAATGTCATGTTATAGATACAGGTAAATGTCATGTTATAGATACAGGTAAATGTCATGTTATATATACAGGTAAATGTCATGTTATATAATACAGGTACATGTCATGTTATAGATACAGGTAAATGTCATGTTATATAATACAGGTACATGTCATGTTATATATACAGGTAAATGTCATGTTATAGATACAGGTAAATGTCATGTTATATATACAGGTAAATGTCATGTTATATAATACAGGTACATGTCATGTTATATATACAGGTAAATGTCATGTTATAGATACAGGTAAATGTCATGTTATATAATACAGGTACATGTCATGTTATAGATACAGGTAAATGTCATGTTATAGATACAGGTAAATGTCATGTTATATATACAGGTAAATGTCATGTTATAGATACAGGTAAATGTAGTGTTATAGATACAGGTAAATGTCCTGTTATAGATACTGGTAAATGTCATGTTATAGATATAGGTAAATGTCATGTTATATATACAGGTAAATGTAGTGTTATAGATACAGGTAAATGTCATGTTATAGATACAGGTAAATGTCATGTTATAGATACAGGTAAATGTCATGTTATAAATACAGGTAAATGTAATATTATAGATACAGGTAAATGTCATGTTATAGATACAGGTAAATGTCATGTTATAAATACAGGTAAATGTAATATTATAGATACAGGTAAATGTCATGTTATAGATACAGGTAAATGTCATGTTATAAATACAGGTAAATGTAATATTATAGATACAGGTAAATGTCATGTTATAGATACAGGTAAATGTCATGTTATAAATACAGGTAAATGTAATATTATAGATACAGGTAAATGTCATGTTATAGACAGGCCTATTTCTTGGTACAGGTGATGCCTGTATGTCATGTTAGGCCGTACCCAAATAGAGTTGTACTAAAGTCGTAACCATTGTAGTTTCTATTTTCTGGTACAGGTGATGCCCGTATGTGATGGACAGTGTAATGATAAAGTAAGAATGGTAACAGAATGGTACCTGATTGATGGAGGATTGTTACCTGTGATTGAACAAGGTACACACATTCTTTAAATAATCGTTTACTTAAGAGTACTTAAAACTACATCAATTATAACCGCGCAGGAATATGAAATGCAATCGGTAGATGAGACATGCCATCTTCCACTGTTTGAAAGCTGTGTAAGCTGTAGTTTTATTTCCCTGAGAAAACTCAATCATTCATTGGAAAGCATAAAAGCAATGCTGCTATTGTGAAACACGCGTTCCTTAAAATGCTGAACCATGTCCCCTGTATTTGCAAACCTAGGCCGCTTACAAAAGTATGTTCGAATTCCACGAGGGGTGTGATGTAATAAAACTGTCGAGTGGAAGGTTGGTTGTTCTATCTGGATGTGGTGCCTTTCCATTTGTGTACTGTCTAGTACTGGCCTAGAATAGGTAGACAATCGCCATACAACCCAAATATATAAATTTTATACACCACAAGGAAACTCGAGCAATCTTATGCTGAATATTAATAATGGCACGATACATGATCATCAGAACTTGGCTCAGCCTGTACACCACAGAACTTGGCTCAGCCTGTACACCACAGAACTTGGCTCAGCCTGTACACCACAGAACTTGGCTCAGCCTGTACACCACAGAACTTGGCTCAGCCTGTACACCACAGAACTTGGCTCAGCCTGTACACCACAGAACTTGGCTCAGCCTGTACACCACAGAACTTGGCTCAGCCTGTACACCACAGAACTTGGCTCAGCCTGTACACCACAGAACTTGGCTCAGCCTGTACACCACAGAACTTGGCTCAGCCTGTACACCACAGAACTTGGCTCAGCCTGTACACCACAGAACTTGGCTCAGCCTGTACACCACAGAACTTGGCTCAGCCTGTACACCACAGAACTTGGCTCAGCCTGTACACCACAGAACTTGGCTCAGCCTGTACACCACAGAACTTGGCTCAGCCTGTACACCACAGAACTGTGTATATTGTATGTTTCTGAACATCCAACTAGATCTAGACTGTTTACACATTTATTTACATTGTGTCGAGGAGCACAAGTGTTAGATTACTTTCTGAACATCCAACTAGATCTAGACTGTTTACACATTTATTTACATTGTGTCGAGGAGCACAAGTGTTAGATTACTTTCTGAACATCCAACTAGATCTAGACTGTTTACACATTTATTTACATTGTGTCGAGGAGCACAAGTGTTAGATTACTTTCTGAACATCCAACTAGATCTAGACTGTTTACACATTTATTTACATTGTGTCGAGGAGCACAAGTGTTAGATTACTTTCTGAACATCCAACTAGATCTAGACTGTTTACACATTTATTTACATTGTGTCGAGGAGCACAAGTGTTAGATTACTTTCTGAACATCCAACTAGATCTAGACTGTTTACACATTTATTTACATTGTGTCGAGGAGCACAAGTGTTAGATTACTTTCTGAACATCCAACTAGATCTAGACTGTTTACACATTTATTTACATTGTGTCGAGGAGCACAAGTGTTAGATTACTTTCTGAACATCCAACTAGATCTAGACTGTTTACACATTTATTTACATTGTGTCGAGGAGCACAAGTGTTAGATTACTTTCTGAACATCCAACTAGATCTAGACTGTTTACACATTTATTTACATTGTGTCGAGGAGCACAAGTGTTAGATTACTTTCTGAACATCCAACTAGATCTAGACTGTTTACACATTTATTTACATTGTGTCGAGGAGCACAAGTGTTAGATTACTTTCTGAACATCCAACTAGATCTAGACTGTTTACACATTTATTTACATTGTGTCGAGGAGCACAAGTGTTAGATTACTTTCTGAACATCCAACTAGATCTAGACTGTTTACACATTTATTTACATTGTGTCGAGGAGCACAAGTGTTAGATTACTTTCTGAACATCCAACTAGATCTAGACTGTTTACACATTTATTTACATTGTGTCGAGGAGCACAAGTGTTAGATTACTTTCTGAACATCCAACTAGATCTAGACTGTTTACACATTTATTTACATTGTGTCGAGGAGCACAAGTGCTAGATTACTTTCTGAACTTCCAACTAGATCTAGACTGTTTACACATTTATTTACATTGTGTCGGGGAGCACAAGTGCTAGATTATCAGTATTTAGTAATCACATTCATACATAACATCTAATGTACAAGAAAATATGTTAGATTGGAAAACAAGTTTTGGAAAAATGGAAAAGGTTTACAAATAAGTGAGTGAGTGAGTGAGTGAGTGAGTGAATGAATGAGTGAGTAAGGAAGCAAGTAAGTAAATAAATTTTATTATAGTGGCATTGTGTTATGCACATTTACAAGCAATATTACATAGTTACAACAACACCCGGCCGTGTTGGGCAAATTGAATATATACAAACATGAGTAGATATAGTAATACATACATAAATAGTTATAGTACATGAGTAGATATAGTAATACATACATAACTATTTATAGTACATGAGTAGATATAGTAATACATACATAACTATTTATATACATGAGTAGATATAGTAATACATACATAACTATTTATAGTACATGAGTAGATATAGTAATACATACATAACTATTTATATACATGAGTAGATATAGTAATACATACATACATAGTTATAGTACATGAGTAGATATAGTAATACATACATAACTATTTATATACATGAGTAGATATAGTAATACATACATAACTATTTATATACATGAGTAGATATAGTAATACATACATAACTATTTATAGTACATGAGTAGATATAGTAATACATACATAACTATTTATATACATGAGTAGATATAGTAATACATACATAACTATTTATAGTACATGAGTAGATATAGTAATACATACATACATAGTTATAATACATGAGTAGATATAGTAATACATACATAGTTATAGTACATGAGTAGATATAGTAATACATACATAACTATTTATATACATGAGTAGATATAGTAATACATACATAACTATTTATATACATGAGTAGATATAGTAATACATACATAACTATTTATAGTACATGAGTAGATATAGTAATACATACATAACTATTTATATACATGAGTAGATATAGTAATACATACATAACTATTTATATACATGAGTAGATATAGTAATACATACATAACTATTTATAGTACATGAGTAGATATAGTAATACATACATAACTATTTATAGTACATGAGTAGATATAGTAATACATACATACATAGTTATAATACATGAGTAGATATAGTAATACATACATAACTATTTATAGTACATGAGTAGATATAGTAATACATACATACATAGTTATAGTACATGAGTAGATATAGTAATACATACATAACTATTTATATACAAATGTTACAATATATTTAACAGGGTATTTAGAAGGAACAACATTTGGTTTCTGTGTTTAGGATTACATTGAAATATATATATATTGTACTATACATGGATTACATTGAGATATACATATATTGTAATATACATGGATTACATTGAGATATATATATATATTGTACTATATATGAATTACATTGAGATATACATATATTGTACTATACATGGATTACATTGAGATATACATATATTGTAATATACATGGATTACATTGAGATATATATATATATTGTACTATACATGGATTACATTGAGATATATATATATTGTACTATACATGGATTACATTGAGATATACATATATTGTACTATACATGGATTACATTGAGATATATATATATTGTACTATACATGGATTACATTGAGATATATATATATTGTACTATACATGGATTACATTGAGATATATATATATTGTACTATACATGGATTACATTGAGATATACATATATTGTACTATACATGGATTACATTGAGATATATATATATTGTACTATACATGGATTACATTGAGATATATATATATATTGTACTATACATGAATTACATTGAGATATATATATATATATTGTACTATACATAGATTACATTGAGATATACATATATTGTACTATACATGGATTACATTGAGATATACATATATTGTACTATACATGGATTGTACTATACATTGAGATATACATATATTGTAATATACATGGATTACATTGAGATATACATATATTGTACTATACATGAATTACATTGAGATATACATATATTGTACTATACATGAATTACATTGAGATATATATATATATATATATTGTACTATATATGAATTACATTGAGATATACATATATTGTACTATACATGGATTACATTGAGATATACATATATTGTACTATACATGGATTACATTGAGATATACATATATTGTACTATACATGGATTGTACTATACATGGATTACATTGAGATATATATATATTGTACTATATATGAAACTATGAATACACTCATGCACCTTTCCCAAATACTCATAATTTTATTACGCCAATGTTAGGCATTATTTCCGCGAAATATTCAATTCATATAGAACTGTAATTACATTAGAACATAATTTTGGGAGAGGTACGAGTACATAGTCGAGTACATAGTCGAGTACATAGTTGAGTACATAGTCGAGTACATTGTCGAGTACATAGTCGAGTACATAGTCATAGCTTGACATACCAAGTGCAACTTGCATAAGTTAAATATTATAAAGATTAAATATTTTTGAAATTAATTAATTTCTGTACAGAAACAATCTTCGTCTATTCATACTGTCTATGATAAATTGAGAAACATAATGGTTTTGTACGACATAAGCAGCTTTTGAGAATCAGTCATGTTATCAAAGTCTCTCTGGCTTTATTTATGAATTTTTCTCTCAAGTCAGTATATTTTGTACAATTTAACAGGAAATGAATTTCATCCTCAATGACATATTCTGTACATAGGGTACACACTCTTTCATTTACATTCAAACCAACATATCGTCCCGTCCTGTTTCTACAAATAAAATCAAAAGAAAAATAGAGTAATTTCTGTGATAGTGTTTAACTGTTGTTCAAGCTGTCTGTCTCTAAAGACCACCAATAAAACCACCCATTTAAACCTATCTTTAAAGGCCATCAATAAAACCACCCATTTAAACCTATCTATAAAGGCCATCAATAAAACCACCCATTTAAACCTATCTATAAAGGCCACCAATAAAACCACCCATTTAAACCTATCTATAAAGGCCACCAATAAAACCACCCATTTAAACCTATCTATAAAGGCCATCAATAAAACCACCCATTTAAACCTATATGTAAAAGCCATCAATAAAACCACCCATTTAAACATATCTATAAAGGCCATCAATAAAACCACCCATTTAAACCTATCTGTAAAAGCCATCAATAAAACCACCCATTTAAACCTATCTATAAAGGCCATCAATAAAACCACCCATTTAAACCTATCTATAAAGGCTATCCATTATAACCTGTCTATAAAGACTGCACATTATAGCCTGTCTATAAAGATAGGTTTAAATGGGTGGTTTCATTGCACATTATAACCTGTTTATAAAGACCACACATTATAACCTGTCTATAAAGACCATCCATTATAACCTGTCTATAAAGACCATCCATTATAACCTGTCTATGAAGATCATCCATTATAACCTGTCTATAAAGACCATCCATTATAACCTGTCTATAAAGACCATCCATTAAAACTTGTCTATAAAGACCATCCATTATAACCTGTCTATAAAGACCATCCATTATAACCTGTCTATAAAGACCATCCATTAAAACCTGTCTATAAAGACCATCCATTATAACCTGTCTATAAAGACCACACATTATAACCTGTCTATAAAGATCATCCACATTATACCAGACAGGTTTACAAGTTTTAATGCACCTTGTAAATCTTTTATTGAAAAATGCAAATAACTTCTTTAACAGAGTCTCCTCATTATCTAGACGGGTCAATGAGGCCTTTGAAACTGGTTGCCATGGTGTCCGGGTGTATTCTGGGAGTCATGCTTCTGCTGTTCATTGCATACTATATCCGTTGGCGACCAAAACGCCGAGAACACAGCTCAGGTAAAGTAAATCTTTCACATCTTGTGTGCTTGTTTTCTTCAAGAGACAACTAGTTAGACAGGGCTAAAGCTAGGCCTACTATTTATGGAGAATATTACGGTTTATTGAGGTCTGTTGGTTTTACCCGTTCCATATTTTATATGAAAAACTTCCACCTGAGCTCAAAATAGAGAGAGAGATGAGGCAACTCAGGGTGTCTATCCAAGTTGTGATTGTGCAGTGGTGGCACGTTCGCTTCAGGTGTGAAAGGCTTTGAGTTTGTGCCTAGCTATAGCAGTTACGATTGTGCCCCTAGACAAGGCATTTAAATTCCACATTGCCTCATCTATCTCCCTCTTGACGATGGATTCCATCAGGAATGAGGTATTGATAGCGATTAATATAATATTGTAAGAACTTGTTTCGCAATCAAGCTAAAAATGAATGTTCCATAATAATAAGTTCATGTCTGGCTAGATATTCAAAGTTTAAAATGTTAATAAATGATTATTGAAATGTGAATAAAAGATTATTTATTTATTTATTTGGTTGAAATGAGGACAATTGAGGATAACATTCACAATTTCTGATCCTCCTTGTTAGAATATCTCGGCATTCTAGTAAACACAATAAACCTCTTCTTGTGTGAAATGAAGACTGTAGAAATTATGTTTAATTAGCAAAGTTAAAACTTGTGGTCCAAACCAATTTCATGCTATGTATTGTATGTTTATGTGTATGACATATTATTGATTTGCAATAAACTATGTATAAGCTAAATTATCGATGCTGTTTTTGATGACCTTTGAGGTTACATGATCCCCCTGATATAGCAGGTGTGTGTGTTTTATGTTTATTTATCGTCACTACTGGTTGCCCATATGAGTGACGCCTCCTGAAGAGATTAGTTATTTTAGATTTTTGGAGGATAGTGCAATGATACAGACAGAGACCCATTCCAGAGTCTCCTCTGGTTCTTTTAAATGCACAGTGTAAATCACCGACACGAGACTGTTCATTTTATTAGGGTCAGACGGGGGGATCGAACCTGCGATCCCTGGAATGTTAGTCCAATGTGTTACCACTGGACTACAGATATATCTGTCAGATATAGCAGGAGCTCAGTGGCTTCGTGGTTATGGCCATTGACTGACAGTTATTTACCATACACTGATGTGTCCTAATGCAGTCAGTTACCTTACACTGATGTGTCCTAATGCAGTCAGTTACCGTACACTGATGTGTCCTAATGCAGTCAGTTACCTTACACTGATGTGTCCTAATGCAGTCAGTTACCTTACACTGATGTGTCCTAATGCAGTCAGTTACCTTACACTGATGTGTCCTAATGGAGTCAGTTACCTTACACTGATGTGTCCTAATGGAGTCAGTTACCTTACACTGATGTGTCCTAATGCAGTCAGTTACCATACACTGATGTGTCCTAATGCAGTCAGTTACCATACACTGATGTGTCCTAATGCAGTCAGTTACCATACACTGATGTGTCCTAATGCAGTCAGTTACCTTACACTGATGTGTACTAATGGAGTCAGTTACCTTACACTGATGTGTCCTAATGCAGTCAGTTACCATACACTGATGTGTCCTAATGCAGTCAGTTACCTTACACCGATGTGTCCTAATGGAGTCAGTTACCTTACACTGATGTGTCCTAATGCAGTCAGTTACCTTACACTGATGTGTCCTAATGCAGTCAGTTACCATACACTGATGTGTCCTAATGGAGTCAGTTACCATACACTGATGTGTCCTAATGGAGTCATTTACCTGACACCGGTGTGTCCTAATGCAGTCAGTTACCATACACTGATGTGTCCTAATGCAGTCAGTTACCATACACTGATGTGTCCTAATGGAGTCATTTACCTGACACCGGTGTGTCCTAATGCAGTCAGTTACCATACACTGATGTGTCCTAATGCAGTCAGTTACCATACACTGATGTGTCCTAATGGAGTCATTTACCTGACACCGGTGTGTCCTAATGCAGTCAGTTACCATACACTGATGTGTCCTAATGCAGTCAGTTACCATACACTGATGTGTCCTAATGGAGTCATTTACCTGACACCGGTGTGTCCTAATGTTCTTGTTTCTTTTAAAGTATTATTCATTTGATTATTCACAAATATTTACGAAAAAATACACACATATCAGATTGTATTTCTTCAAGTGAGGTATTGACCCTGTCCCTATATCAATAGCTAGAACAGTAAAACTTATAATTAATATATAATTACTATGAAATCTATTCTCTAAGAGGACAATATTTGTGTTAATTATCTCCATATATGGCCAGTTTTACTACGTCTGACCTAGTGGTTACGTCTGACCTAGTGGTTACGTCTGACCTAGTGGTTACGTCTGACCTAGTGGCTCCGTCTGACCTAGTGGTTACGTCTGACCTAGTGGTTACGTCTGACCTAATGGCTCTGTCTGACCTAGTGGTTACGTCTGACCTAGTGGCTCCGTCTGACCTAGTGGTTACGTCTGATCTAGTGGTTATGTCTGATCTAGTGGTTATGTCTGACCTAGTGGTTACGTCTGACCTAGTGGTTACGTCTGACCTAGTGGCTCCGTCTGACCTAGTGGCTCCGTCTGACCTAGTGGTTACGTCTGACCTAGTGGTTACGTCTGACCTAGTGGCTCCGTCTGACCTAGTGGTTACGTCTGATCTAGTGGTTATGTCTGACCTAGTGGTTACATCTGATCTAGTGGTTATGTCTGACCTAGTGGCTCCATCTGACCTAGTGGTTACGTCTGATCTAGTGGTTATGTCTGACCTAGTGGTTACGTCTGATCTAGTGTTATGTCTGACCTAGTGGCTCCGTCTGACCTAGTGGTTACGTCTGATCTAGTGGTTACGTCTGACCTAGTGGTTACGTCTGACCTAGTGGTTATGTCTGACCTAGTGGTTACGTCTGACCTAGTGGTTATGTCTGACCTAGTGGTTACGTCTGACCTAGTGGTTACGTCTGACCTAGTGGTTATGTCTGACCTAGTGGTTACGTCTGACCTAGTGGTTATGTCTGACCTAGTGGTTACGTCTGACCTAGTGGTTACGTCTGACCTAGTGGTTATGTCTGACCTAGTGGCTCCGTCTGACCTAGTGGTTATGTCTGACCTAGTGGTTACGTCTGACCTAGTGGTTACGTCTGACCTAGTGGTTACGTCTGACCTAGTGGCTACGTCTGACCTAGTGGTTACGTCTGACCTAGTGGTTATGTCTGACCTAGTGGTTATGTCTGACCTAGTGGTTACGTCTGATCTAGTGGTTACGTCTGACCTAGTGGTTACGTCTGACCTAGTAGTTATGTCTGACCTAGTGGTTACCTCTGACCTAGTGGCTATGTCTGACCTAGTGGTTATATCTGATCTAGTGGTTATGTCTGACCTAGTGGTTACCTCTGACCTAGTGGTTATGTCTGACCTAGTGGCTATGTCTGACCTATTGGTTATGTCTGATCTAGTGGTTATGTCTGACCTAGTGGTTATGTCTGACCTAGTGGTTACGGTTGTTGACTTCTAGTTACATGACCATCCGCTGTAAGTTTCAAATGCACTAGAGGTGCCAAATTATTTCTTGTGAGAAAGATATGTGTTTGGATTGCAGTCGTAATTCTACCTGGGTGCCCGCCTGTCCATACCTGATATACTGCTCTGGTAGGAACCTGAGGTCTTCCTCCACCAATAACAGCTGGAGGTTTGTTATATGACAGCTGGAGGTTTGCTATATGACCTATCTGACAGCTGGAGGTTTGCTATATGACCTATCTGACAGCTGGAGGTTTGCTATATGACCTATCTGCCAGCTGGAGGTTTGCTATATGACCTATTTGACAGCTGGAGGTTTGCTATATGACAGCTGGAGGTTTGCTATATGACCTATCTGATAGCTGGAGGTTTGCTATATGACCTATCTGACAGCTGGAGGTTTGCTATATGACAGCTGGAGGTTTGCTATATGACAGCTGGAGGTTTGCTATATGAGCCGGAGGTTTGCTATATGACAGCTGGAGGTTTGCTATATGACCACTGGAGGTTTGCTATATGACAGCTGGAGGTTTGCTATATGACAGCTGGAGGTTTGCTGTATGATAGCTGGAGGTTTGCTATATGACAGCTGGAGGTTTGCTATATGACAGCTGGAGGTTTGCTATATGACAGCTGGAGGTTTGTTATATGACAGCTGGAGGTTTGCTATATGACAGCTGGAGGTTTGCTATATGACAGCTGGAGGTTTGCTATATGACAGCTGGAGGTTTGTTATATGACAGCTGGAGGTTTGTTATATGACAGCTGGAGGTTTGTTATATGACAGCTGGAGGTTTGCTATATGACAGCTGGAGGTTTGTTATATGACAGCTGTAGGTTTGCTATCTGACAGCTGGAGGTTTGCTATCTGACAGCTGGGTTGTTTGGTGGGGTTTGGGTTTGTTTGGGGGAGGTTTGCTATATGATAGCTGGAGGTTTGTATATGAAGCTGGAGGGTTGCTGTATGACAGCTGGAGGTTTGCTATATGACAGCTGGAGGTTTGTTATATGACAGCTGGAGGTTTGCTGTATGACAGCTGGAGGTTTGCTATATGACAGCTGGAGGTTTGTTATATGACAGCTGGAGGTTTGCTATATGACCTATCTGACAGCTGGAGGTTTGCTATATGACCTATCTGACAGCTGGAGGTTTGCTATATGACAGCTGGAGGTTTGCTATATGACAGCTGGAGGTTTGCTATATGGCAGCTGGAGGTTTGCTATATGACAGCTGGAGGTTTGCTATATGACAGCTGGAGGTGACAGCTGGAGGTTTGCTATATGACAGCTGGAGGTTTGCTATATGACCTATATGACAGCTGGAGGTTTGCTATATGACCTATATGACAGCTGGAGGTTTGCTATATGGCAGCTGGAGGTTTGCTATATGACCTATATGACAGCTGGATGTTTGCTATATGACAGCTGGATGTATGCTATATGACAGCTGGAGGTTTGCTATATGACAGCTGGAGGTGACAGCTGGAGGTTTGCTATATGACAGCTGGAGGTTTGCTATATGACCTATATGACAGCTGGAGGTTTGCTATATGACCTATATGACAGCTGGAGGTTTGCTATATGGCAGCTGGAGGTTTGCTATATGACCTATATGACAGCTGGATGTTTGCTATATGACAGCTGGAGGTATGCTATATGACAGCTGGAGGTTTACTATATGACAGCTGGAGGTTTGCTATATGACAGCTGGAGGTTTGCTATATGACAGCTGGAGGTTTGCTATATGACAGCTGGAGGTTTGCTATATGACAGCTGGAGGTTTGCTATATGACAGCTGGAGGTTTGCTATATGACAGCTGGAGGTTTGCTATATGACAGCTGGAGGTTTGCTATGTGACCTATATGACAGCTGGAGGTTTGCTATGTGACCTATATGACAGCTGGAGGTTTGCTATATGACCTATATGACAGCTGTGACTGTGAAACCCTAAAAGCCCTGAGGTATACCTTAATATGCCCACTGTTAGCATATATCCTATAAAATAAATCTATTTGATAGTAGTAAGCTATGACATGTACCACCATGACTCACTTCCTAGTATATCCCTTTAAATGAGGTGACTTTCTGATTAGGAGTTCTTGTGTGTCTCTAACACAGAATCGGATTGAAGTGATAGAGTCAACATACATGTATATACAAGGGATACTGTGGATTTAAAACTCTGTTATTGACATGGAAACACAATCACAATATAATATGTATTTATTCTTTCATTTGCAGAGACATTGCCACTTGGTATTATCATACATCCGTATGACAAAGCTACAATTGGTGCATACTCTGTCGCGATAAACTTGAAACAATATATCAACCTCCATTTCAACTGTAGAGTTACAGAGAGCATGGAGCTGCACCCGAGAACTGCACATTTTAGCAATACCACAGCTGTGGACAAGATAGACCAAGCATTGACAGAATGCTCCTTTGCCTTAGTCCTATATTCATCTCAATCTCTTAAGTATAATGCCACAGATTACGATGCAGATTTTTATTCATGCTTTTTAAATTCTGCAATAAAACATAGAAATGAGCACAATGATTTGCGGATAATACCATTACATTTTGCTTTTAACAGACAATGTGATGTACCATCGGTGTTTTCAGAATTGAACATAACACCATGTGACTTTATAGAAGATCAAGACAAAGTGTACACAAGAATACATGGTTTGAAAAAGCTTCCTGCAGACATGAAAGGTTTATTGAGCAGAATAGTGCTGTCCTCCAGTACTAATGGACAAGAACTTCACAGAGCAATCAATTGTGTGTTAAATTATGGTCGTCCAAATAATGACGAATATGAACCATTAATACAACATACTGAACATACTGATTTGGAAGAAATTCCACAGGAAAAATCTACTAAAGAATGTCCAATTTCCAACGCAAAAGATATCTTTGCAAAAATGGCAAAACTCAATGAAGAAAATTGCTCAGAATTTGGTGATACATATAACCCCAAAATTGACCTTAGGATTTCTGATTTTAGGGACATATCAGCACATATTGCTCAAACAGACAACTCTAATGAAATGGCAGTTGAGGAGAAGATAAATCCATATCATAACGGGACACATAATGTTAGGACATTAGGTACAAATGCTGGTAATAATACCAATAGTCATATACCAAAACAGTCTGAAGTGCCCGAGATGAATAAACATGTTCAACGAAATATTCACAATTTTGAAATTGATGTTCATAATCCTGGTGAGGTTGTGATGCATTCAGACCCATTGTATGGTAGAATATTAAAGAACAAGCGTGCGGATCAAACACGTTCAAAACATACAGAAAGATCAGCTATTCCTCCCTATCCTGTAGACATAAGTAATATACAACATACACCTCGAGGGAATGACCGATCTGAAATGAATCAACATTTTAATAAGAATGGTATCAACTATGCAGAACACAGGTCAAACATGGCTAGAGACAACCAAATACCAAATGCATTGCAGCCTGATGTACATTTTGAAAATGGTACTCATCTTCAACAACACAAGGGGGACAAGACTGCACAAGAAAGCAGACCAATTGAATTAATTCCAATGTCTATCAATGCAGAAACTACTGATATGGAATACGATCTTACTGAAGAATGTCTGCTAGATGATAGACATGGTAGTTATTCTGGCCATGATGCACCTTATTCAGGCCTACAACATCATCAACCACCATATATACATGAAGACCGTCATCACTATCCACATCATTTACAAAATGCAGTGTTGTGTAATGGAAATCCAATTGATGCTGAAAACCATTTTCATCAAGCCGGTAATCAGCACAATTACAGACCTCATCATGGTTTGACTCATCAGCAAGGTTTTAGTGATAACTACAATGGCTTTCAGTATCCTCATTACTGTCAACCAGAAGCTTATTTACATATGTCAGGTATTCAAAGTCACAAAGATCCTTCACCAATGGATTTCATGCTTCCATATAACTTGGATGAAACAGACTACACTGATTATCATCCAAGTGATTTACAGGATCAAAATAGATATTTTAATGAAATGGATCAACATTTAAAGCAGGCCGCAAGTAATATGCAAGCTAGATTTAGCACTAATCCCAAGCAAACAAGTCCCTCATTGCAATTTAGTTTTGATGCAGTAGATCCACCAGACAAAGAGAAAAAAGAAATTGTGCAGAAAGTAGATATTAATAAGAAGTATGAAGATGCAAAGCGTAATGCTGCTGAACTGCAAAAACCATGTTCAGTTCACAGCTTACCGACAGACCTTGATGATGGTTTGTGGTATGAACCTGAGAATTACAGTAGCAGTCGTGAGGTATTAGAAGATCTTCAAAACTACAGCCCAGAACCACCTCAAGACTTTGATCAAAATTCTATAACGGGTTCACAAATTATGGATGAATTGTCAGAAATTAATAAAACTAATCTAAAGTCCTGTTGAGCCAGGTTTGTGTCATGTGAACAGATAACACAAAAGGTAGAACTTGTGTGTTTCGAGTATATATCTATTATTATCATCCCCAAAGCAGTTCATTTCAAAATATTTGTATTAAATGTAAATTATGTAGTCTGTTATGTATGAGCCTTTTCTAATCTTTTTTTCAACATTTAATCGAAACATAGAACTATAGAAAAATAGAACTATTGAACTATAATACATATGCACATTTCTCATGTGTTACATGGTCAAACCATGCACAAAGTTATTGATGATTCCAAACCATGCACACAGTTATTGATGATTCCAAACCATGCACACAGTTATTGATGATACCAAACCATGCACACAGTTATTGATGATTCCAAACCATGCACACAGTTATTGATGATACCAAACCATGCACAAAATTATTGATGATTCCAAACCATGCACACAGTTATTGATGATACCAAACCATGCACACAGTTATTGATGATACCAAACCATGCACACAGTTATTGATGATTCCAAACCATGCACAAAGTTATTGATGATACCAAACCATGCACACAGTTATTGATGATACCAAACCATGCACAAAGTTATTGATGATACCAAACCATGCACACAGTTATTGATGATACCAAACCATGCACAAAGTTATTGATGATTCCAAACCATGCACACAGTTATTGATTGATGATTCCAAACCATGCACACAGTTATTGATGATACCAAACCATGCACACAGTTATTGATGATACCAAACCATGCACACAGTTATTGATGATT
Source organism: Archivesica marissinica (assembly GCA_014843695.1). Taxonomy (NCBI): domain Eukaryota; kingdom Metazoa; phylum Mollusca; class Bivalvia; order Venerida; family Vesicomyidae; genus Archivesica; species Archivesica marissinica. Next base: position 322,643 of record JABXNX010000033.1, read on the forward strand.
CCAAACCATGCACACAGTTATTGATGATACCAAACCATGCACACAGTTATTGATGATACCAAACCATGCACACAGTTATTGATGATTCCAAACCATGCACACAGTTATTGATGATACCAAACCATGCACATAGTTATTGATGATACCAAACCATGCACATAGTTATTGATGATACCAAACCATGCACACAGTTATTGATGATACCAAACCATGCACATAGTTATTGATGATACCAAACCATGCACACAGTTATTGATGATTCCAAACCATGCACAGTTATTGATGATTCCAAACCATGCACACTGTATTAGCAATATTAGTTATGGCCCTTCCCGAAAACTGGAGTTATGAGCGAGGGTGATTTCTGACCGAGTATATGCAGTAGTGTACATGTCAAGGGTTTGTTGTTAACCTGGTGTATATGTATCTTATGACTGAAACAGTCGCCATGTTTATATTTATTAATATTTACAATGTTATTAAGTTGCCCGTTCAACACGTTCCAGTCTACTGTGTTTACATTCTTGTAAGTGCAGTTGCCCCCTGAGACATTGCGGACTGGTTAAAGTTGTTGTCTGGTGTCATGAATCGTATGTGTTTCAATGTTCAGTGTTGAATTCAATGCAATGTCAGTTGATGTTGTACATAGCAGCATCAATCAAGTTTGCATTGTAAATTATTGTGGACATTTTTTGTTTACTCTGTGATGTTGATAATTCTTGACATTATTTATATAAAACTTTTTGCTTTTTTAAAATTTTATATATATTTTGAGGCCCATTTATTTTTTCAATGTAGCATATAACATGTTCACAGAAATCACATCCAATACATACAAATTGTGGACAATCCTTAATTGAACTCAATATACGAGTAGTTGTCTCCCTTTATCATCAAAGACAACACCAATGTAATATTTTGACTTGAAATTTGTTATGTTAAAATGTTAATAAAAATAATAAAAATATCAATTTTTGCATTAACAGAAGTCTTGTTCGAAAGGAATGACAAGACTTGGTTTTATATCAGGCGTTTTGTACAATGGCCTAATTTTTAAGAGACATATTTTAATTGCTGGTTGTGTCTTGTTACAATGATGGTTGTGTCTTGTTACAATGATGGTTGTGTATACAGTATATTGTTACAATGATGGTTGTGTATACAGTATATTGTTACAATGATGGTTGTGTATACAGTATCTTGTTACAATGATGGTTGTGTATACAGTATCTTGTTACAATGATGGTTGTGTATACAGTATATTGTTACAATGATGGTTGTGTATACAGTATCTTGTTACAATGATGGTTGTACATACAGTATCTTGTTACAATGATGGTTGTGTCTTGTTACAATGATGGTTGTGTATACAGTATCTTGTTACAATGATGGTTGTGTCTTGTTACAATGATGTTTGTGTATACAGTATCTTGTTACAATGATGGTTGTGTATACAGTATCTTGTTACAATGATGGTTGTACATACAGTATCTTGTTACAATGATGGTTGTGTATACAGTATATTGTTACAATGATGGTTGTGTATACAGTATCTTGTTACAATGATGGTTGTGCATACAGTACCTTGTTACAATGATGGTTGTGCATACAGTATCTTGTTACAATGGTGGTTGTGTATACAGTATCTTGTTACAATGATGGTTGTGTATACAGTATCTTGTTACAATGATGGTTGTGTATACAGTATCTTGTTACAATGATGGTTGTGTCTTGTTACAATGATGGTTGTGTATACAGTATCTTGTTACAATGATGGTTGTGTCTTGTTACAATGATGGTTGTGTATACAGTATCTTGTTACAATGATGGTTGTGTATACAGTATCTTGTTACAATGATGGTTGTGTATACAGTATCTTGTTACAATGATGGTTGTGATACAGTATCTTGTTACAATGATGGTTGTGTATACAGTATCTTGTTACAATGATGGTTGTGTATACAGTATCTTGTTACAATGATGGTTGTGTATACAGTATCTTGTTACAATGATGGTTGTGTATACAGTATCTTGTTACAATGATGGTTGTGATACAGTATCTTGTTACAATGATGGTTGTGTATACAGTATCTTGTTACAATGATGGTTGTGTATACAGTATCTTGTTACAATGATGGTTGTGTATACAGTATCTTGTTACAATGATGGTTGTGTATACAGTATCTTGTTACAATGATGGTTGTGTATACAGTATCTTGTTACAATGATGGTTGTGTATACAGTATCTTGTTACAATGATGGTTGTGTATACAGTATCTTGTTACAATGATGGTTGTGTATACAGTATCTTGTTACAATGATGGTTGTGTATACAGTATCTTGTTACAATGATGGTTGTGTATACAGTATCTTGTTACAATGATGGTTGTGTATACAGTATCTTGTTACAATGATGGTTGTGTATACAGTATCTTGTTACAATGATGGTTGTGTATACAGTATCTTGTTACAGTGATGGTTGTGTATACAGTATCTTGTTACAATGATGGTTGTGTATACAGTATCTTGTTACAATGATGGTTGTGTATACAGTATCTTGTTACAATGATGGTTGTGCATACAGTATCTTGTTACAATGATGGTTGTGTATACAGTATCTTGTTACAGTGATGGTTGTGTATACAGTATCTTGTTACAATGATGGTTGTGTATACAGTATCTTGTTACAGTGATGGTTGTGCATACAGTATCTTGTTACAGTGATGGTTGTGCATACAGTATCTTGTTACAGTGATGGTTGTGTATACAGTATCTTGTTACAATGATGGTTGTGCATACAGTATCTTGTTACAATGATGGTTGTGTATACAGTATCTTGTTACAGTGATGGTTGTGCATACAGTATCTTGTTACAATGATGATTGTGTATACAGTATCTTGTTACAATGATGGTTATGTATACAGTATCTTGTTACATTGATGGTTGTGCATACAGTATCTTGTTACAATGATGGTTGTGTATACAGTATCTTGTTACAATGATGGTTGTGCATACAGTATCTTGTTACAGTGATGGTTGTGTATACAGTATCTTGTTACAATGATGGTTGTGCATACAGTATCTTGTTACAGTGATGGTTGTGTATACAGTATCTTGTTACAATGATGGTTGTGTATGCAGTATCTTGTTACAATGATGGTTGTGCATACAGTATCTTGTTACAGTGATGGTTGTGTATACAGTATCTTGTTACAATGATGGTTGTGCATACAGTATCTTGTTGCAGTGATGGTTGTGTATACAGTATATTGTTACAATGATGGTTGTGCATACAGTATCTTGTTACAGTGATGGTTGTGTATACAGTATCTTGTTACAATGATGGTTGTGTATACAGTATCTTGTTACAATGATGGTTGTGCATACAGTATCTTGTTACAGTGATGGTTGTGTATACAGTATCTTGTTACAATGATGGTTGTGCATACAGTATCTTGTTACAATGATGGTTGTACATACAGTATCTTGTTACAATGATGGTTGTGTATACAGTATCTTGTTACAGTGATGGTTGTGTATACAGTATCTTGTTACAATGATGGTTGTGTATACAGTATCTTGTTACAATGATGGTTGTGTATACAGTATCTTGTTACAATGATGGTTGTGCATACAGTATCTTGTTACAGTGATGGTTGTGTATACAGTATCTTGTTACAATGATGGTTGTGTATACAGTATCTTGTTACAATGATGGTTGTGCATACAGTATCTTGTTACAATGATGGTTGTGTATACAGTATCTTGTTACAATGATGGTTGTGTATACAGTATCTTGTTACAATGATGGTTGTGTATAAAGTATCTTGTTACAATGATGGTTGTGTATACATTATCTTGTTACAGTGATGGTTGTGCATACAGTATCTTGTTACAATGATGGTTGTGTATACAGTATCTTGTTACAATGATGGTTGTGTATACAGTATCTTGTTACAATGATGGTTGTGCATACAGTATCTTGTTACAGTGATGGTTGTGTATACAGTATCTTGTTACAATGATGGTTGTGCATACAGTATCTTGTTACAGTGATGGTTGTGTATACAGTATCTTGTTACAATGATGGTTGTGTATGCAGTATCTTGTTACAATGATGGTTGTGCATACAGTATCTTGTTACAGTGATGGTTGTGTATACAGTATCTTGTTACAATGATGGTTGTGCATACAGTATCTTGTTGCAGTGATGGTTGTGTATACAGTATATTGTTACAATGATGGTTGTGCATACAGTATCTTGTTACAGTGATGGTTGTGTATACAGTATCTTGTTACAATGATGGTTGTGTATACAGTATCTTGTTACAATGATGGTTGTGTATACAGTATCTTGTTACAGTGATGGTTGTGTATACAGTATCTTGTTACAATGATGGTTGTGTATACAGTATCTTGTTACAATGATGGTTGTGTATACAGTATCTTGTTACAATGATGGTTGTGCATACAGTATCTTGTTACAATGATGGTTGTGTATACAGTATCTTGTTACAATGATGGTTGTGTATACAGTATCTTGTTACAATGATGGTTGTGTATACAGTATCTTGTTACAATGATGGTTGTGCATACAGTATCTTGTTACAGTGATGGTTGTGTATACAGTATCTTGTTACAATGATGGTTGTGTATACAGTATCTTGTTACAATGATGGTTGTGCATACAGTATCTTGTTACAGTGATGGTTGTGTATACAGTATCTTGTTACATGATGGTTGTGTACAGTATCTTGTTCATGATGGTTGTGTATACAGTATCTTGTTACAATGATGGTTGTGTATACAGTATCTTGTTACAATGATGGTTGTGTATACAGTATCTTGTTACAATGATGGTTGTGCATACAGTATCTTGTTACAGTGATGGTTGTGTATACAGTATCTTGTTACAATGATGGTTGTGCATACAGTATCTTGTTACAATGATGGTTGTGCATACAGTATCTTGTTACAATGATGGTTGTGTATACAGTATCTTGTTACAGTGATGGTTGTGTATACAGTATCTTGTTACAATGATGGTTGTGTATACAGTATCTTGTTACAATGATGGTTGTGTATACAGTATCTTGTTACAATGATGGTTGTGCATACAGTATCTTGTTACAATGATGGTTGTGCATACAGTATCTTGTTACAGTGATGGTTGTGTATACAGTATCTTGTTACAATGATGGTTGTGTATACAGTATCTTGTTACAGTGGTGGTTGTGCATACAGTATCTTGTTACAGTGATGGTTGTGTATACAGTATCTTGTTACAATGATGGTTGTACATACAGTATCTTGTTACAATGATGGTTGTGCATACAATATCTTGTTACAATGATGGTTGTGTATACAGTATCTTGTTACAATGATGGTTGTGCATACAGTATCTTGTTACAATGATGGTTGTGTATACAGTATCTTGTTACAGTGGTGGTTGTGCATACAGTATCTTGTTACAGTGATGGTTGTGTATACAGTATCTTGTTACAATGATGGTTGTACATACAGTATCTTGTTACAATGATGGTTGTGCATACAGTATCTTGTTACAATGATGGTTGTGTATACAGTATCTTGTTACAATGATGGTTGTGCATACAGTATCTTGTTACAGTGATGGTTGTGCATACATTATCTTGTTACAATGATTGTTGTGTATACAGTATCTTGTTACAATGATGGTTGTGTATACAGTATCTTGTTACAGTGATGGTTTTGTATACAGTATCTTGTTACAATGATGGTTGTGCATACAGTATCTTGTTACAATGATGGTTGTGTATACAGTATCTTGTTACAATGATGGTTGTGTATACAGTATCTTGTTACAATGATGGTTGTGTATACAGTATCTTGTTACAGTGATGGTTGTGTATACAGTATCTTGTTACAATGATGGTTGTGTATACAGTATCTTGTTACAATGATGGTTGTGCATACAGTATCTTGTTACAATGATGGTTGTGTATACAGTATCTTGTTACAATGATGGTTGTGCATACAGTATCTTGTTACAATGATGGTTGTGTATACAGTATCTTGTTACAATGATGGTTGTGCATACAGTATCTTGTTACAATGATGGTTGTGTATACAGTATCTTGTTACAATGATGGTTGTGTATACAGTATCTTGTTACAATGATGGTTGTGCATACAGTATCTTGTTACAGTGATGGTTGTGTATACAGTATCTTGTTACAATGATGGTTGTGTATACAGTATCTTGTTACAATGATGGTTGTGTATACAGTA
>JABXNX010000146.1:0-37500 GCA_014843695.1 Archivesica marissinica
GTACATCCCTAGTATATACATAGACTACCTCCCAATCGCCCCCAATACGAGGTGCCGTGACATGTTTGCTGCCCCCACACTAGTACATCCCTAGTATATACATAGACTACCTCCCAATCGCCCCCAATACGAGGTGCCGATACATGTTTGCTGCCCCCCACACTAGTACATCCCTAGTATATACATAGACTACCTCCCAATCGCCCCCAATACGAGGTGCCGATACATGTTTGCTGCCCCCACACTAGTACATCCCTAGTATATACATAGACTACCTCCCAATCGCCCCCAATACGAGGTGCCGAGACATGTTTGCTGCCCCCCCACACTAGTACATCCCTAGTATATACATAGACTACCTCCCAATCGCCCCCAATACGAGGTGCCGATACATGTTTGCTGCCCCCCACACTAGTACATCCCTAGTATATACATAGACTACCTCCCAATCGCCCCCAATACGAGGTGCCGAGACATGTTTGCTGCCCCCCACACTAGTACATCCCTAGTATATACATAGACTACCTCCCAATCGCCCCAATACGAGGTGCCGATACATGTTTGCGCCCCCACACTAGTACATCCCTAGTATATACATAGACTACCTCCCAATCGCCCCCAATACGAGGTGCCGAGACATGTTTGCTGCCCCTCCCACACTAGTACATCCCTAGTATATAAATAGACTACCTCCCAATCGCCCCCAATACGAGGTGCCGAGACATGTTTGCTGCCCCCACACTAGTACATCCCTAGTATATACATAGACTACCTCCCAATCGTCCCCAATACGAGGTGCCGAGACATGTTTGCTGCCCCCCCCACACTAGTACATCCCTAGTATATACATAGACTACCTCCCAATCGCCCCCAATACGAGGTGCCGTTACATGTTTGCTGCCCGCCCACACTAGTACATCCCTAGTATATACATAGACTACCTCCCAATCGCCCCCAATACGAGGTGCCGTGACATGTTTGCTGCCCCCACACTAGTACATCCCTAGTATATATATAGACTACCTCCCAATCGCCCCCAATACGAGGTGCCGATACATGTTTGCTGCCCCCCACACTAGTACATCCCTAGTATATACATAGACTACCTCCCAATCGCCCCCAATACGAGGTGCCGAGACATGTTTGCTGCCCCCACACTAGTACATCCCTAGTATATACATAGACTACCTCCCAATCGCCCCCAATACGAGGTGCCGAGAATGTTTGCTGCCCCCACACTAGTACATCCCTAGTATATACATAGACTACCTCCCAATCGCCCCAATACGAGGTGCCGATACATGTTTGCTGCCCCCCCAGTACATCCTAGTATATACATAGACTACTCCCAATCGCCCCCAATACGAGGTGCCGAGACATGTTTGCTGCCCCCACACTAGTACATCCCTAGTATATACATAGACTACCTCCCAATCGCCCCCAATACGAGGTGCCGAGACATGTTTGCTGCCCCCACACTAGTACATCCCTAGTATATACATAGACTACCTCCCAATCGCCCCCAATACGAGGTGCCGAGACATGTTTGCTGCCCCCCACACTAGTACATCCCTAGTATATACATAGACTACCTCCCAATCGCCCCAATACGAGGTGCCGATACATGTTTGCTGCCCCCACACTAGTACATCCCTAGTATATACATAGACTACCTCCCAATCGCCCCCAATACGAGGTGCCGAGACATGTTTGCTGCCCCCCCACACTAGTACATCCCTAGTATATACATAGACTACCTCCCAATCGCCCCCAATACGAGGTGCCGAGACATGTTTGCTGCCCCCCACACTAGTACATCCCTAGTATATACATAGACTACCTCCCAATCGCCCCCAATACGAGGTGCCGAGACATGTTTGCTGCCCCCACACTAGTACATCCCTAGTATATACATAGACTACCTCCCAATCGCCCCCAATACGAGGTGCCGATACATGTTTGCTGCCCCCACACTAGTACATCCCTAGTATATACATAGACTACCTCCCAATCGCCCCCAATACGAGGTGCCGAGACATGTTTGCTGCCCCCCACACTAGTACATCCCTAGTATATACATAGACTACCTCCCAATCGCCCCCAATACGAGGTGCCGAGACATGTTTGCTGCCCCCACACTAGTACATCCCTAGTATATACATAGACTACCTCCCAATCGCCCCCAATACGAGGTGCCGAGACATGTTTGCTGCCCCCCACACTAGTACATCCCTAGTATATACATAGACTACCTCCCAATCGCCCCCAATACGAGGTGCCGAGACATGTTTGCTGCCCCCCCACACTAGTACATCCCTAGTATATACATAGACTACCTCCCAATCGCCCCAATACGAGGTGCCGAGACATGTTTGCTGCCCCCCACACTAGTACATCCCTAGTATATACATAGACTACCTCCCAATCGCCCCAATACGAGGTGCCGAGACATGTTTGCTGCCCCCCACACTAGTACATCCCTAGTATATACATAGACTACCTCCCAATCGCCCCCAATACGAGGTGCCGAGACATGTTTGCTGCCCCCACACTAGTACATCCCTAGTATATACATAGACTACCTCCCAATCGTCCCCAATACGAGGTGCCGAGACATGTTTGCTGCCCCCCCCCACACTAGTACATCCCTAGTATATACATAGACTACCTCCCAATCGCCCCCAATACGAGGTGCCGAGACATGTTTGCTGCCCCCCACACTAGTACATCCCTAGTGTATACATAGACTACCTCCCAATCGCCCCCAATACGAGGTGCCGTGACATGTTTGCTGCCCCCACACTAGTACATCCCTAGTATATACATAGACTACCTCCCAATCGCCCCCAATACGAGGTGCCGAGACATGTTTGCTGCCCCCCACACTAGTACATCCCTAGTATATACATAAACTACCTCCCAATCGCCCCCAATACGAGGTGCCGAGACATGTTTGCTGCCCCCACACTAGTACATCCCTAGTATATACATAGACTACCTCCCAATCGCCCCCAATACGAGGTGCCGAGACATGTTTGCTGCCCCCACACTAGTACATCCCTAGTATATACATAGACTACCTCCCATCGCCCCAATACGAGGTGCCGATACATGTTTGCTGCCCCCACACTAGTAATCCCTAGTATATACATAGACTACCTCCCAATCGCCCCAATACGAGGTGCGAGACATGTTTGCTCCCCCACTTACCTATTACAACACATCCCCCAATAATGCGAACTGTCCCACAAACCCAAAAAAACCCACCCCCAAACACCGCTGCCCCCACACTAGTACATCCCTAGTATATACATAATACTCCCAATCCCCCCAATCGAGTCCGAACATGTTTGCTGCCCCCACACTAGTACATCCCTAGATATACATAACTACTCCCAATCGCCCCCAATACGAGGTGCCGAGACATGTTGCTGCCCCCACACTAGTACATCCCTAGTATATACATAGACTACCTCCCAATCGCCCCCAATACGAGGTGCCGAGACATGTTTGCTGCCCCCCCACACTAGTACATCCCTAGTATATACATAGACTACCTCCCAATCGCCCCCAATACGAGGTGCCGAATGTTTGCTGCCCACACTAGTACATCCCTAGTATATACATAGACTACCTCCCAATCGCCCCCAATACGAGGTGCCGAGACATGTTTGCTGCCCCCACACTAGTACATCCCTAGTATATACATAGACTACCTCCCAATCGCCCCCAATACGAGGTGCCGAGACATGTTTGCTGCCCCCCACACTAGTACATCCCTAGTATATACATAGACTACCTCCTAATCACCCCAATACGAGGTGCCGATACATATATGCTGCACCCACACTAGTACATCCCTAGTATATACATAGACTACCTCCCAATCGCCCCCAATACGAGGTGCCGAGACATGTTTGCTGCCGTCCCACACTAGTACATCCCTAGTATATATATAGACTACCTCCCAATCGCCCCAACTACGAGGTGCCGAGACATGTGTTCTGCCCCCATACTAGTACATCCCTAGTATATACATAGACTACCTCCCAATCGCCCCCAATACGAGGTGCCGAGACATGTTTGCTGCCCCCCACACTAGTACATCCCTAGTATATACATAGACTACCTCCTAATCACCCCAATACGAGGTGCCGATACATATATGCTGCACCCACACTAGTACATCCCTAGTATATACATAGACTACCTCCCAATCGCCCCCAATACGAGGTGCCGAGACATGTTTGCTGCCGCCCCACACTAGTACATCCCTAGTATATATATAGACTACCTCCCAATCGCCCCAATACGAGGTGCCGAGACATGTTTGCTGCCCCCACACTAGTACATCCCTAGTATATACATAGACTACCTCCCAATCGCCCCAAATACGAGGTGCCGAGACATGTGTGCTGCCCCCATACTAGTACATCCCTAGTATATACATAGACTACCTCCCAATCGCCCCCAATACGAGGTGCCGAGACATGTTTGCTGCCCCCCACACTAGTACATCCCTAGTATATACATAGACTACCTCCTAATCACCCCAATACGAGGTGCCGATACATGTTTGCTGCACCCACACTAGTACATCCCTAGTATATACATAGACTACCTCCCAATCGCCCCCAATACGAGGTGCCGTGACATGTTTGCTGCCCCCACACTAGTACATCCCTAGTATAGTCACACAGACACCCATTCATACACTTACACCGTCACACAGTCACCCATTCATACACTCACACAGTCACCCATTCATACAGTCACACGGGCGCCCATTCATACACTCACGCCGTCACACAGTCACCATACATACACTCACACCGTCACACAGACACCCATTCATACACTCACACCGTCAAACAGTCACCCATTCATACACTCACACCGTCACACAGACACCCATTCATACACTCACACCGTCACACAGTCACACATTCATACAGTCACACTGACACCCATTCATACACTCACACCGTCACATAGTCACCCATTCATACACTCACAACATCACACAGTCACCAATTCATACACTAACACTATCACCCATTCATACCGTCACACTGACACCCATTCGTACAGTCACACCGTCACACAGACAGCCATTCACACCTTCACACAGACACCCATTCACACCGTCACACAGACACACATTCACACCGTCATATCGTCACACAGACAGTCATTCACACCGTCACACAGACACCCATTCACACAGTGACACAGTCACCCATTCATACACTCACACTGACACCCATTCATACAGTCACACTGACACACATTCATACAGTCACCCATTCATACAGTCACACTGACACCCATTCCTAGAGTCACACCGTCACACAGACAGCCATTCACACCTTCACCCAGACACCCATTCACACCGTCACACAGACACACATTCACACCGTCATATCGTCACACAGACAGTCATTCACACCGTCACACAGACACCCATTCACACCGTCACAAATACACCCATTCATACAGTCACACTGACGCCCATTCATACAGTCACACATACACCCATTCATACAGTCACACAGACAGACATTCACACCGCCACACAGACACCCATACATACATTCACACTGACACCCATTCATACAGTCACACTGACACCCATTCATACAGTCATACTAGCACCCATTCATACAGTCACACTGACACCCATTCAAACAGTCACACATACACCCATTCATACAGTCACACTGACACCCATTCATACAGTCATATTGACACCCATTCATACAGACACACTGACATCCATTCATACAGTCACACTGACACCCATTCATACAGTCACATTGACACCCATTCATACAGTCACACTGACACTCATTCATACATTCACACAGACACCCATTCATACAGTCACGCAGCCACCCATTCATACATTCACACTGACACCCATTCATACAGTCACACAGACACCCATTCACTCCGTCACACAGACACCCATTCACACAGTCACACTGACACCGATTCATACAGTCACACTGACACCCATTCATACAGTCACACTGACACCCATTCATATAGTCACACTGACACCCATTCATACAGTCACACTGACATCCATTCATACAGTCACACAGACACACATTCATACAGTCACACAGACACCCATTCATACAGTCACACTGACACCCATTCATACAGTCACACTGACACCCATTCATACAGTCAAACTGACACCTATTCATGCAGTCACACTTACACCCATTCATACAGTCACACTGACACTCATTCATACATTCACACAGACACCCATTCATACAGTCACACAGCCACCCATTCACACCGTCACACAGACACACATTCACACAGTCACATAGACAGCCATTCACACCGTCACACTGACACCCATTCATACAATCACACTGACACCCATTCATACAGTCACACTGACACTCATTCATATAGTCACACTGACACACATTCATACATTCAAACTAACACCCATTCATACAGTCACACAGTCACCCATTCATACAGTCACACTGGCACCCATTCATACACTCACACCGTCACACAATCACCCATACATACACTCACACCGTCACACAGTCACCCATTCATACACTCACACCGTCACACAGCCACCCATTCATACACTCACACCGTCACACTGTCACCCATACATACACTCACACCGTCACACTGACACCCATTCGTACAGTCACACTGACATCCATTCATACAGTCACACAGACACACATTCATACAGTCACACAGACACCCATTCATACAGTCACACTGACACCCATTCATACAGTCACACTGACACCCATTCATACAGTCAAACTGACACCTATTCATGCAGTCACACTTACACCCATTCATACAGTCACACTGACACTCATTCATACATTCACACAGACACCCATTCATACAGTCACACAGCCACCCATTCACACCGTCACACAGACACACATTCACACAGTCACATAGACAGCCATTCACACCGTCACACTGACACCCATTCATACAATCACACTGACACCCATTCATACAGTCACACTGACACTCATTCATATAGTCACACTGACACACATTCATACATTCAAACTAACACCCATTCATACAGTCACACAGTCACCCATTCATACAGTCACACTGGCACCCATTCATACACTCACACCGTCACACAGTCACCCATACATACACTCACACCGTCACACAGTCACCCATTCATACACTCACACCGTCACACAGTCACCCATTCATACACTCACACCGTCACACAGCCACCCATTCATACACTCACACCGTCACACTGTCACCCATACATACACTCACACCGTCACACAGTCACCCATTCATACACTCACACCGTCACACAGTCACCCATTCATACACTCACATCGTCAGACAGTCACATATACATACACTCACACCGTCATACAGTCACCCATTCATACACTCACACCGTCACACAGTCACCCATTCATACACTCACACCGTCACACAGTCACCCATTCATACATTCACACCGTCACACAGTCACCCATTCATACACTCATACCGTCACACAGTCACCCATACATACACTCACACCTCACACAGTCACCCATTCATACACTGACACCGTCACACAGTCACCCATTCATACACTACACCGTCACACAGTCACCCATCATACACTCACACCTTCACACAGTCACCCATTCATACACTGACACCGTTACACAGGCACCCATTCATACACTCACACCGTCACACAGACACCCATTCATACACTCACACCTTCACACAGTCACCCATTCATACACTCACACCTTCAAACAGTCACCCATTCATACACTGACACCTTCACACAGTCACCCATTCATACACTCACACCTTCACACAGTCACCCATTCATACACTCACACCTTCACACAGTCACCCATTCATACACTTACACCGTCACACAGGCACCCATTCATACACTCACACCGTGACACAGTCACCCATTCATACACTCACACAGTCACCCATTCATACAGTCACACTGGCACCCATTCATACACTCACACCGTCAAACAGTCACCCATTCATACACTCACACCGTCACACAGACACCCATTCATACACTCACACCGTCACACAGTCACACATTCATACAGTCACACAGACACCCATGCATACAGTCACACAGACACCCATGCATACAGTCACACAGACACCCATGCATACAGTCACACAGACACCCATGCATACAGTCACACAGACACCCATTCATACATTCACACTGACACCCATTCATACAGTCACACTGACACCCATTCATGCAGTCACACTGACACCCATTCATACAGTCACACTGATACCCATTCATACAGTCACACTGACATCCATTCATACAGTCACACTGACACCCATTCATGCAGTCACACTGACACCCATTCAAACAGTCACACTGATACCCATTCATACAGTCACACTGACATCCATTCATACAGTCACACTGACACCCATTCATACAGTCACACTGACACCCATTCATACAGTCACACTGACATCCATTCATACAGTCACACTGGCACCCATTCATACACTCACACCGTCACACAGTCACCCATTCATACAATGACACCGTCACACAGGCACCCATTCATACACTCACACCGTCACACAGTCACCCATTCATACACTCACACCGTCACACAGACACCCATTTATACACTCACACAATCACACAGTCACCCATTCATACACTCACACCGTCACACAGACACCCATTCATACACTCACACCGTCACACAGTCACCCATTCATACACCCACACCGTCACACAGTCTCTCATGCATACACTCACACAATCACCCATACATACACTCACACCGTCACACAGTCACCCATTCATACACTCACACAGTCACCCATTTATACAGTCACACTGACACCCATTATACACTCACACTCTCACACAGTCACCCATTCATACACTCATACCGTCACACAGTCTCTCATTCATACAGTCACACAGCCACCCATTCATACATTCACACTGACACCCATTCATACAGTCACACAGATACCCATTCATACAGTCACACAGACACCCATTCACACAGTCACACAGACAACCATTCACACCGTCACACTGACACCCATTCATACAATCACACTGACACCCATTCATACAGTCACACTGACACTCATTCATACAGTCACACTGACACCCATTCATACATTCACACTAACACCCATTCATACAGTCACACAGTCACCCATTCATACAGTCACACTGGCACCCATTCATGCACTCACACCGTCACACAGTCACCCATACATACACTCACACCGTCACACAGTCACCCATTCATACACTCACACCGTCACAGTGTCACCCATTCATACACTCACACCGTCACACAGTCAACCATACATACACTCACACCGTCAAACAGTCACCCATTAATACACTCACACCGTCACACAGTAACCCATTCATACACTCACACCGTCACACAGTCACCCATTCATACACTCACACCGTCACACAGTCACCCATTCATACACTCACACCGTCACACAGTCACCCATACATACACTCACACCTTCACACAGTCACCCATTCATACACTGACACCGTTACACAGGCACCCATTCATACACTCACACCGTCAAACAGACACCCATTCATACACTTACACCGTCACACAGGCACCCATTCATACACTCACACCGTGACACAGTCACCCATTCATACACTCACACAGTCACCCATTCATACAGTCACACTGGCACCCATTCATACACTCACACCGTCAAACAGTCACCCATTCATACACTCACACCGTCACACAGACACCCATTCATACACTCACACCGTCACACAGTCACACATTCATACAGTCACACAGACACCCATGCATACAGTCACACAGACACCCATGCATACAGTCACACAGACACCCATGCATACAGTCACACAGACACCATGCATACAGTCACACAGACACCCATTCATACATTCACACTGACACCCATTCATACAGTCACACTGACACCCATTCATGCAGTCACACTGACACCCATTCATACAGTCACACTGATACCCATTCATACAGTCACACTGACATCCATTCATACAGTCACACTGACACCCATTCATGCAGTCACACTGACACCCATTCAAACAGTCACACTGATACCCATTCATACAGTCACACTGACATCCATTCATACAGTCACACTGACACCCATTCATACAGTCACACTGACACCCATTCATACAGTCACACTGACACCCATTCATACAGTCACACTGGCACCCATTCATACACTCACACCGTCACACAGTCACCCATTCATACACTCACACCGTCACACAGTCACCCATTCATACACTCACACCGTCACACAGACACCCATTCATACACTCACACCGTCACACAGTCACCCATTCATACACTCACACCTTCACACAGTCACCCATTCATACACTCACACCGTCACACAGACACCCATTCATACACTCACACCGTCACACAGTCACCCATTCATACACCCACACCGTCACACAGACACCCATTCATACACTCACACCGTCACACAGTCACCCATTCATACACTCACACAGTCACCCATTTATACAGTCACACTGACACCCATTATACACTCACACTCTCACACAGTCACCCATTCATACACTCATACCGTCACACAGTCTCTCATTCATACAGTCACACAGCCACCCATTCATACATTCACACTGGCACCCATTCATACAGTCACACAGATACCCATTCATACAGTCACACAGACACCCATTCACACAGTCACACAGACAACCATTCACACCGTCACACTGACACCCATTCATACAATCACACTGACACCCATTCATACAGTCACACTGACACTCATTCATACAGTCACACTGACACCCATTCATACATTCACACTAACACCCATTCATACAGTCACACAGTCACCCATTCATACAGTCACACTGGCACCCATTCATGCACTCACACCGTCACACAGTCACCCATACATACACTCACACCGTCACACAGTCACCCATTCATACACTCACACCGTCACAGTGTCACCCATTCATACACTCACACCGTCACACAGTCAACCATACATACACTCACACCGTCAAACAGTCACCCATTAATACACTCACACCGTCACACAGTAACCCATTCATACACTCACACCGTCACACAGTCACCCATTCATACACTCACACCGTCACACAGTCACCCATTCATACACTCACACCGTCACACAGTCACCCATACATACACTCACACCTTCACACAGTCACCCATTCATACACTGACACCGTTACACAGGCACCCATTCATACACTCACACCGTCAAACAGACACCCATTCATACACTTACACCGTCACACAGGCACCCATTCATACACTCACACCGTGACACAGTCACCCATTCATACACTCACACCGTCAAACAGTCACCCATTCATACACTCACACCGTCACACAGACACCCATTCATACACTCACACCGTCACACAGTCACACATTCATACAGTCACACAGACACCCATGCATACAGTCACACAGACACCCATGCATACAGTCACACAGACACCCATGCATACAGTCACACAGACACCCATGCATACAGTCACACAGACACCCATTCATACATTCACACTGACACCCATTCATACAGTCACACTGACACCCATTCATGCAGTCACACTGACACCCATTCATACAGTCACACTGATACCCATTCATACAGTCACACTGACATCCATTCATACAGTCACACTGACACCCATTCATGCAGTCACACTGACACCCATTCAAACAGTCACACTGATACCCATTCATACAGTCACACTGACATCCATTCATACAGTCACACTGACACCCATTCATACAGTCACACTGACACCCATTCATACAGTCACACTGACATCCATTCATACAGTCACACTGGCACCCATTCATACACTCACACCGTCACACAGTCACCCATTCATACAATGACACCGTCACACAGGCACCCATTCATACACTCACACCGTCACACAGTCACCCATTCATACACTCACACCGTCACACAGACACCCATTTATACACTCACACAATCACACAGTCACCCATTCATACACTCACACCGTCACACAGACACCCATTCATACACTCACACCGTCACACAGTCACCCATTCATACACCCACACCGTCACACAGTCTCTCATGCATACACTCACACAATCACCCATACATACACTCACACCGTCACACAGTCACCCATTCATACACTCACACAGTCACCCATTTATACAGTCACACTGACACCCATTATACACTCACACTCTCACACAGTCACCCATTCATACACTCATACCGTCACACAGTCTCTCATTCATACAGTCACACAGCCACCCATTCATACATTCACACTGACACCCATTCATACAGTCACACAGATACCCATTCATACAGTCACACAGACACCCATTCACACAGTCACACAGACAACCATTCACACCGTCACACTGACACCCATTCATACAATCACACTGACACCCATTCATACAGTCACACTGACACTCATTCATACAGTCACACTGACACCCATTCATACATTCACACTAACACCAATTCATACAGTCACACAGTCACCCATTCATACAGTCACACTGGCACCCATTCATGCACTCACACCGTCACACAGTCACCCATACATACACTCACACCGTCACACAGTCACCCATTCATACACTCACACCGTCACAGTGTCACCCATTCATACACTCACACAGTCAACCATACATACACTCACACCGTCAAACAGTCACCCATTAATACACTCACACCGTCACACAGTAACCCATTCATACACTCACACCGTCACACAGTCACCCATTCATACACTCACACCGTCACACAGTCACCCATTCATACACTCACACCGTCACACAGTCACCCATACATACACTCACACCTTCACACAGTCACCCATTCATACACTGACACCGTTACACAGGCACCCATTCATACACTGACACCGTCAAACAGACACCCATTCATACACTCACACCTTCACACAGTCACCCATTCATACACTGACACCGTCACACAGTCTTCCATTTATACACTGACACCTTCACACAGTCACCCATTCATACACTCACACCTTCACACAGTCACCCATTCATACACTGACACCGTCACACAGGCACCCATTCATACACTCACACCGTCACACAGTCACCCATTCATACACTCACACAGTCACCCATTCATACAGTCACACTGGCACCCATTCATACACTCACACCGTCACACAGTCACCATACATACACTCACACCGTCACACAGACACCCATTCATACACTCACACCGTCAAACAGTCACCCATTCATACACTCACACAGTCACACATTCATACAGTCACACTGACACCCATTCATACACTCACACCGTCACACAGTCACCCATTCATACACTCACACCATCACACAGTCACTCATTCATACACTCACACCGTCACATAGACACCCATTCATACACTCACACCGTCACACAGTCACCCATTCATACACTCACACCTTCACACAGTCACCCATTCATACACTCACACCGTCACACAGACACCAATTCATACACTCACACCGTCAAACAGTCACCCATTCATACACTCACACCGTCACACAGACAACCATTCATACACTCACACCGCCATACAGTCACACATTCATACAGTCACACTGACACCCATTCATACACTCACACCGTCACACAGTCACCCATTCATACACTCACACCATCAAACAGTCACTCATTCATACACTCACACCGTCACATAGACACCCATTCATACACTCACACCGTCACACAGTCACCCATTCATACACTCACACCGTCACACAGTCACCCATTCATACACTCACACCGTCACACAGTCACCCATTCATACACTCACACAGTCACCCATTCATACAGTCACACTAGCACCCATTATACACTCACACCGTCACACAGTCACCCATTCATACACAAACACTGACACCCATTCATACCGTCACACTGACACCCATTCGTACAGTCACATCGTAACACCTTCACACATACACCCATTCACACCGTCACACAGACACACATTCACATCGTCACATCGTCACATAGACAGCCATTCACACCGTCACACTGACACCCATTCATACAGTCACACTGACACCCATTCATACAGTCACCCATTCATACAGTCACACAGACACCCATTCACACCGTCATATCGTCACACAGACAGCCATTCACACAGTCACAAAGACACCCATTCATACAGTCACACAGACAGCCATTCATACAGTCACACAGACACAACATTCATACAGTCACACAGACACCCATTCATACAGTCACACAGACACCCATGCATACAGTCACACAGGCACCCATGCATACAGTCACACTGACACCCATGCATACAGTCACACAGACACCCATTCATACATTCACACTGACACCCATTCATACAGTCACACTGACACCCATTCATGCAGTCACACTGACACCCATTCATACAGTCACACTGATACCCATTCATACAGTCACACTGACATCCATTCATACAGTCACACTGACACCCATTCATACAGTCACACTGACACCCATTCATACAGTCACACTGACACCCATTCATACAGTCACACCCTCACACAGACACCCATTCATACACTCACACCGTCACACAGTCACCCATTCATACACTCACACCGTCACACAGTCACCCATTCATACACTCACACCGTCACACAGTCACCCATTCATACACTCACACCGTCACACAGACACCCATTTATACACTCACACCATCACACCATCACACAGAAACCCATTCATACACTCACACCGTCACACAGTCACCCATTCATACATCACACCCTCACACAGACACCCATTCATACACTCACACCGTCACACAGTCACCCATTCATACACTGACACCGTCACACAGGCACCCATTCATACACTCACACCGTCACACAGTCACCCATTCATACACTCACACCGTCACACAGTCACCCATTCATACACTCACACCGTCACACAGTCACCCATTCATACACTCACACCGTCACACAGTCACCCATTCATACACTCACACCGTCACACAGTCACCCATTCATACACTCACACCGTCACACAGTCACCCATTCATACATCACACCCTCACACAGACACCCATTCATACACTCACACAGTCACCCATTCATACACTCACACCGTCACACAGTCACCCATTCATACACTCACACCGTCACACAGTCACCCATTCATACACTCACACCGTCACACAGACACCCATTCATACACTCACACCGTCACACAGTCACCCATTCATACACTCACACCGTCACACAGTCACCCATTCATACACTCACACCGTCACACAGTCACCCATTCATACCACACCGTCACACAGTCACCCATTCATACACTCACACCGTCACACAGTCTCTCATTCATACACTCTCACAGTCACCCATTCATACAGTCACACTGGCACCCATTCATACACTCACACCGTCACACAGTCACCCATTATACACTCACACCCTCACACAGTCACCCAACACCCATTCATACACTCACACCGTCACACAGACACCCATTCATACACTCACACCATCACACAGTCACCCATTCATACACTCACACCGTCACACAGTCACCCATTCATACACTCACACCGTCACACAGACACCCATTCATACACTCACACCGTCACACAGACACCCATTCATACACACACACCGTCACACAGTCACGTATTCATACACTCACACCGTCACACAGTAACCCATTCATACACTCACACCGTCTCACAGTCACCCATACATACACTCACACCGTCACACAGTCACCCATACATACACTCACACCTTCACACAGTCACCCATTCATACACTGACACCGTCACACAGGCACCCATTCATACACTCACACCGTCACACAGACACCCATTCATACACTGACACCTTCACACAGTCACCCATTCATACACTGACACCGTCACACAGTCACCCATTCATACACTCACACCTTCACACAGTCACCCATTCATACACTCACACTTTCACACAGTCACCCATTCATACACTCACACCATAACACAGGCACCCATTCATACACTCACACCGTCACACAGTCACCCATTCATACACTCACATAGTCACCCATTCATACACTCACACAGTCACCCATTCATACACTCACACCATAACACAGGCACCCATTCATACACTGACACCGTCACACAGTCACCCATTCATACACTCACACTTTCACACAGTCACCCATTCATACACTCACACCATAACACAGGCACCCATTCATACACTCACACCGTCACACTGGCACCCATTCATACACTCACACCGTCACCATGAATACACTCACACAGTCACACTGACACCCATTCATACACTCACACCGTCAAACAGTCACCCATTCATACACTCACACTGTCACACATACACCCATTCATACACTCACACCGTCACACAGTCACACGTTTCATACAGTCACACTGACACCCATTCATACACTCACACCGTCACACAGTCACCCATTCATACACTCACACCGTTACACCGTCACCCATTCATACACTCATACCGTCACACAGTCACCCATTCATACACTCACACCGTCACACAGTCACCCATTCATACACTCACACCGTCACACAGTCACCCATTCATACACTCATACCGTCACACAGTCACCCATTCATACACTCACACAGTCACCCATTCATACACTCACACTGGCACCCATTATACACTCACACCCTCACACAGTCACCCATTCATACACTAACACTGACACCCATTCATACCGTCACACTCACACCCATTCGTACAGTCACATCGTAACACCTTCACACAGACACCCATTCACACCGTCACACAGACACACATTCACACCGTCACATCGTCACATAGACAGCCATTCACACCGTCACACTGACACCCATTCATACAGTCACCCATTCATACAGTCACACAGACACCCATTCACACCATCATATCGTCACACAGACAGCCATTCACACGGTCACAAAGACACCCATTCATACAGTCACACAGACACCCATTTATACAGTCACACAGACACCCATGCATACAGTCCCACAGACACCCATGCATACAGTCACACAGACACACATTCATACAGTCACACTGATACCCATTCATACAGTCACACTGACATCCATTCATACAGTCACACTGACACCCATTCATGCAGTCACACTGACACCCATTCATACAGTCACACTGATACCCATTCATACAGTCACACTGACATCCATTCATACAGTCACACTGACACCCACTCATACAGTCACACTGACACCCATTCATATAGTCACACTGACACCCATTCATACAGTCACACTGACACCCATTCATACAGTCACACTGACACCCATTCATACATTCACACTGACACCCATTCATTCAGTGACACTGGCACCCATTCATACACTCACACCGTCACACAGTCACCCATTCATAGACTCACACCATCAAACAGTCACCCATTCATACACTCACACCGTCAAACAGACACCCATTCATACACTCACACCGTCACACAGTCACCCATTCATACACTCACACCGTCACACAGACACCCATTCATACATTCACACCGTCACAGAGTCTCTCATTCATACAGTCACACGGCACCCATTCATACACTCACACCGTCACACAGTCACCCATTCATACACTCACACCGTCACACAGTCACCCATTCATACAGTCACACTGGCACCCATTATACACTCACACCCTCACACAGTCACCCATTCATACACTCACACCGTCACACAGACACCCATGCATACACTCACACCATCACACAGTCACCCATTCATACACTCACACCGTCACACAGACACCCATTCATAAACTCACACCGTCACACAGTCACCCATTCATACACTCACACCGTCACACAGACACCCATTCATACACTCACACCGTCACACAGTCAACCATTCATACACACACACCGTCACACAGTCACCCATTCATACACTCACACAGTCAAACATTCATACAGTCACACTGACACCCATTCATACAGTCACACTAACACCCATTCATACAGTCACACAGTCACCCATTCATACAGTCACACTGGCACCCATTCATACACTTACACCGTCACACAGTCACACATTCATACACTCACACCCTCACACAGACACCCAGTCATACACTTACACCGTCACACAGGCACCCATTCATACACTCACACCGTCACACAGTCACCCATTCATACACTCACACCGTTACACCGTCACCCATTCATACACTCATACCGTCACACAGTCACCCATTCATACACTCACACCGTCACACAGTCACCCATTCATACACTCACACCGTCACACAGTCACCCATTCATACACTCATACCGTCACACAGTCACCCATTCATACACTCACACAGTCACCCATTCATACACTCACACTGGCACCCATTATACACTCACACCCTCACACAGTCACCCATTCATACACTAACACTGACACCCATTCATACCGTCACACTCACACCCATTCGTACAGTCACATCGTAACACCTTCACACAGACACCCATTCACACCGTCACACAGACACACATTCACACCGTCACATCGTCACATAGACAGCCATTCACACCGTCACACTGACACCTATTCATACAGTCACACTGACACCCATTCATACAGTCACCCATTCATACAGTCACACAGACACCCATTCACACCATCATATCGTCACACAGACAGCCATTCACACGGTCACAAAGACACCCATTCATACAGTCACACAGACACCCATTCATACAGTCACACAGACACCCATGCATACAGTCCCACAGACACCCATGCATACAGTCACACAGACACACATTCATACAGTCACACTGATACCCATTCATACAGTCACACTGACATCCATTCATACAGTCACACTGACACCCATTCATGCAGTCACACTGACACCCATTCATACAGTCACACTGATACCCATTCATACAGTCACACTGACATCCATTCATACAGTCACACTGACACCCACTCATACAGTCACACTGACACCCATTCATATAGTCACACTGACACCCATTCATACAGTCACACTGACACCCATTCATACAGTCACACTGACACCCATTCATACATTCACACTGACACCCATTCATTCAGTGACACTGGCACCCATTCATACACTCACACCGTCACACAGTCACCCATTCATAGACTCACACCATCAAACAGTCACCCATTCATACACTCACACCGTCAAACAGACACCCATTCATACACTCACACCGTCACACAGTCACCCATTCATACACTCACACCGTCACACAGACACCCATTCATACATTCACACCGTCACAGAGTCTCTCATTCATACAGTCACACTGGCACCCATTATACACTCACACTCTCACACAGTCACCCATTCATACACTCACACCGTCACACAGTCACCCATTCATACAGTCACACTGGCACCCATTATACACTCACACCCTCACACAGTCACCCATTCATACACTCACACCGTCACACAGACACCCATGCATACACTCACACCATCACACAGTCACCCATTCATACACTCACACCGTCACACAGACACCCATTCATAAACTCACACAGTCACACAGTCACCCATTCATACACTCACACCGTCACACAGACACCCATTCATACACTCACACCGTCACACAGTCAACCATTCATACACACACACCGTCACACAGTCACCCATTCATACACTCACACAGTCAAACATTCATACAGTCACACTGACACCCATTCATACAGTCACACTAACACCCATTCATACAGTCACACAGTCACCCATTCATACAGTCACACTGGCACCCATTCATACACTTACACCGTCACACAGTCACACATTCATACACTCACACCCTCACACAGACACCCAGTCATACACTTACACCGTCACACAGGCACCCATTCATACACTCACACCGTCACACAGTCACCCATTCATACACTCACACAGTCACCCATTCATACACTCACACTGGCACCCATTATACACTAACTCCCTCACACAGTCACCCATTCATACAATAACAATGACACTCATTCATACCGTCACACTGACACCCATTCGTACAGTCAGATCTTAACACCTTCACACAGACACCCATTCACACCGTCACACAGACACACATTCACACCATCACATCGTCACACAGACAGCCATTCACATCGTAACATCTTCACACAGCCACCCATTCACACCGTTACAAAGACACACATTCACAACGACACATCGTCACACAGACATCCATTCACACCGTCACACTGACACCCATTCATACAGTCACACTGACACCCATTCATACAGTCACCCATTCATACATTCACACAGACACCCATTCACACCGTCACATCGTCACACAGACAGCCATTCACACGGTCACAAAGACACCCATTCATACAGTCACACAGACACCCATTCATACATTCACACTGACACCCATTCATACAGTCACACTGACACCCATTCATACAGTCATACTGATATCCATTCATACATCACACTGACACCCATTCATACAGTCACACTGACACCCATTCATACAGTCACACAGACAGCCATTCACACCGTCACACAGACACTCATTCATACAGTCACACAGACACCCATTCATACAATCATACTGACACCCATTCATACAGTCACACTGATACCCATTCATACAGTCACACTGACACCCATTCATACAGTCACACTGACACTCATTCATACATTCACACAGACACCCATTCATACAGTCACACAGCCACCCATTCATACATTCACACTGACACCCATTCATACAGTCACACAGACAACCATTCACACCGTCACACAGACACCCATTCACACAGTCACACAGACAGCAATTCAAAGCGTCACACTGACACCCATTCATACAGTCACACTGACACCCATTCATACAGTCACACAGTCACCCATTCATACAGTCACACTGGCACCCATTCATACACTTACACCGTCACACAGTCACACATTCATACACTCACACCCTCACACAGACACCCAGTCATACACTTACACCGTCACACAGGCACCCATTCATACACTCACACCGTCACACAGTCACCCATTCATACACTCACACAGTCACCCATTCATACACTCACACTGGCACCCATTATACACTAACTCCCTCACACAGTCACCCATTCATACAATAACAATGACACTCATTCATACCGTCACACTGACACCCATTCGTACAGTCAGATCTTAACACCTTCACACAGACACCCATTCACACCGTCACACAGACACACATTCACACCATCACATCGTCACACAGACAGCCATTCACATCGTAACATCTTCACACAGCCACCCATTCACACCGTTACAAAGACACACATTCACAACGACACATCGTCACACAGACATCCATTCACACCGTCACACTGACACCCATTCATACAGTCACACTGACACCCATTCATACAGTCACCCATTCATACATTCACACAGACACCCATTCACACCGTCACATCGTCACACAGACAGCCATTCACACGGTCACAAAGACACCCATTCATACAGTCACACAGACACCCATTCATACATTCACACTGACACCCATTCATACAGTCACACTGACACCCATTCATACAGTCATACTGACATCCATTCATACATCACACTGACACCCATTCATACAGTCACACTGACACCCATTCATACAGTCACACAGACAGCCATTCACACCGTCACACAGACACTCATTCATACAGTCACACAGACACCCATTCATACAATCATACTGACACCCATTCATACAGTCACACTGATACCCATTCATACAGTCACACTGACACCCATTCATACAGTCACACTGACACTCATTCATACATTCACACAGACACCCATTCATACAGTCACACAGCCACCCATTCATACATTCACACTGACACCCATTCATACAGTCACACAGACAACCATTCACACCGTCACACAGACACCCATTCACACAGTCACACAGACAGCAATTCAAAGCGTCACACTGACACCCATTCATACAGTCACACTGACACCCATTCATACAGTCACACAGACACCAATTCATACATTCACACTGACACCCATTCATACAGTCACACTGACATCCATTCATGCAGTCACACTGACACCTATTCATACAGTCACACTGACACCCATTCATACACTCACACCGTCACACAGACACCCATTCATACACTCACACAGTCACCCATTCATACAGTCACACTGGCACCCATTATACACTCACACCCTCACACAGTCACCCATTCATACACTCACACCGTCACACAGACACCCATTCATACACTCACACCGTCACACAGTCACCCATTCATACACTCACACCGTCACACAGTCACCCATTCATACACTCACACCATCACACAGTCACCCATTCATACACTCACACCGTCACTCAGACACCCATTCATACACTCACACCGTCACACAGTCACCCATTCATACACTCACACCATCACACAGTCACACATTCATACACGCACACCGTCACACAGACACCCATTCATACACTCACCCCGTCACACAGACACCCATTCATACACTCACACCGTCACACAGACACCCATTCATACACTCACCCCGTCACACAGACACCCATTCATTAAATAACACCGTCACACAGTCACCCATTCATACACTCACACCGTCACACAGGCACCCATTCATACACTCACACCGTCACACAGTCACCCATTCATACACTCACACAGTCACCCATTCATACAGTCACACTGGCACCCATTCATACACTCACACCGTCAAACAGTCACCCATTCATACACTCACACTGTCACACATACACCCATTCATACACTCACACCGTCACACAGTCACACACCGACACCCATTCATACAGTCACACTGACACCCATTCATACATTCACACTGACACCCATTCATTCAGTGACACTGGCACCCATTCATACACTCACACCGTCACACAGTCACCCATTCATAGACTCACACCATCAAACAGTCACCCATTCATACACTCACACCGTTAAACAGACACCCATTCATACACTCACACCGTCACACAGTCACCCATTCATACACTCACACCGTCACACAGACACCCATTCATACATTCACACCGTCACAGAGTCTCTCATTCATACAGTCACACTGGCACCCATTATACACTCACACTCTCACACAGTCACCCATTCATACACTCACACCGTCAAACAGACACCCATTCATACACTCACACCGTCACACAGTCACCCATTCATACACTCACACCGTCACACAGTCACCCATTCATACAGTCACACTGGCACCCATTATACACTCACACCCTCACACAGTCACCCATTCATACACTCACACCGTCACACAGACACCCATGCATACACTCACACCATCACACAGTCACCCATTCATACACTCACACCGTCACACAGACACCCATTCATAAACTCACACAGTCACACAGTCACCCATTCATACACTCACACCGTCACACAGACACCCATTCATACACTCACACCGTCACACAGTCAACCATTCATACACACACACCGTCACACAGTCACCCATTCATACACTCACACAGTCAAACATTCATACAGTCACACTGACACCCATTCATACAGTCACACTAACACCCATTCATACAGTCACACAGTCACCCATTCATACAGTCACACTGGCACCCATTCATACACTTACACCGTCACACAGTCACACATTCATACACTCACACCCTCACACAGACACCCAGTCATACACTTACACCGTCACACAGGCACCCATTCATACACTCACACCGTCACACAGTCACCCATTCATACACTCACACAGTCACCCATTCATACACTCACACTGGCACCCATTATACACTAACTCCCTCACACAGTCACCCATTCATACAATAACAATGACACTCATTCATACCGTCACACTGACACCCATTCGTACAGTCAGATCTTAACACCTTCACACAGACACCCATTCACACCGTCACACAGACACACATTCACACCATCACATCGTCACACAGACAGCCATTCACATCGTAACATCTTCACACAGCCACCCATTCACACCGTTACAAAGACACACATTCACAACGACACATCGTCACACAGACATCCATTCACACCGTCACACTGACACCCATTCATACAGTCACACTGACACCCATTCATACAGTCACCCATTCATACATTCACACAGACACCCATTCACACCGTCACATCGTCACACAGACAGCCATTCACACGGTCACAAAGACACCCATTCATACAGTCACACAGACACCCATTCATACATTCACACTGACACCCATTCATACAGTCACACTGACACCCATTCATACAGTCATACTGACATCCATTCATACATCACACTGACACCCATTCATACAGTCACACTGACACCCATTCATACAGTCACACAGACAGCCATTCACACCGTCACACAGACACTCATTCATACAGTCACACAGACACCCATTCATACAATCATACTGACACCCATTCATACAGTCACACTGATACCCATTCATACGGTCACACTGACACCCATTCATACAGTCACACTGACACTCATTCATACATTCACACAGACACCCATTCATACAGTCACACAGCCACCCATTCATACATTCACACTGACACCCATTCATACAGTCACACAGACAACCATTCACACCGTCACACAGACACCCATTCACACAGTCACACAGACAGCAATTCAAAGCGTCACACTGACACCCATTCATACAGTCACACTGACACCCATTCATACAGTCACACAGACACCAATTCATACATTCACACTGACACCCATTCATACAGTCACACTGACATCCATTCATGCAGTCACACTGACACCTATTCATACAGTCACACTGACACCCATTCATACACTCACACCGTCACACAGACACCCATTCATACACTCACACAGTCACCCATTCATACAGTCACACTGGCACCCATTATACACTCACACCCTCACACAGTCACCCATTCATACACTCACACCGTCACACAGACACCCATTCATACACTCACACCGTCACACAGTCACCCATTCATACACTCACACCGTCACACAGTCACCCATTCATACACTCACACCATCACACAGTCACCCATTCATACACTCACACCGTCACACAGACACCCATTCATACACTCACACCGTCACACAGTCACCCATTCATACACTCACACCATCACACAGTCACCCATTCATACACTCACACATCACACAGTCACCCATTCATACACTCACACCGTCACACAGTCACCCATTCATACATTCACACCGTCACACAGTCACACATTCATACACTCACACCGTCACACAGTCACCCATTCATACACTCACACCGTCACACAGTCACCCATTCATACACTCACACCATCACACAGTCACCCATTCATACACTCACACCGTCACACAGGCACCCATTCATACACTCACACCGTCACACAGTCACCCATTCATACACTCACACAGTCACCCATTCATACAGTCACACTGGCACCCATTCATACACTCACACCTTCACACAGTCACCCATACATACACTCACACCGTCACACAGACACCTATTCATACATTCACACCGTCACACAGTCACCCATTCATACACTCACACCGTCACACAGACACCCATTCATACACTCACACCGTCACACAGTCACCCATTCATACACTCACACTGGCACCCATTATACACTCACACCCTCACACAGTCACCCATTCATACACTAACTCTGACACCCATTCATACCGTCACACTGACACCCATTCGTACAGTCACTTCGTAACACCTTCACACATACACACATTCACACCGTCACACAGACACACATTCACACCATCACATCGTCACACAGACAGCCATTCACATCGTAACATCTTCACACAACCACCCATTCACACAGTCACACAGACAAACATTCACACCGTCACATCGTTACACAGACAGCCCTTCACACCGTCACACTGACACCCATTCATACAGTCACACTGACACCCATTCATACAGTCACCCATTCATACAGTCACACAGACACCCATTCACACCGTCACATCGTCACACAGACAGCCATTCACACCGTCACACAGACACACATTCACACCATCACATCGTCACAAAGACACCCAGTCATACAGTCACACAGACAGCCATTCATACAGCCACACAGACACCCATTCATACATTCAAACTGACACCAATTCATACAGTCACACTGACACCCATTCATACAGTCATACTGACATCCATTCATACAGTCACACTGACACCCATTCATACAGTCACACAGACACCCATTCATATAGTCACACTGACACACATTCATACAGTCACACTGACACCCATTCATACAGTCACACAGACAGCCATTCACACCGTCACACAGACACTCATTCATAGAGTCACACCGTCATACAGTCACCCATTCATACACTCACACCGTCACACAGTCTCTCATTCATACATTCACACCGTCACACAGACACCCATTCATACACTCACACCGTCACACAGACACCCATTCATACACTCACACCGTCACACAGTCACCCATTCATACACTCACACCGTCACACAGACACCCATTCATACACTCACACCACCACACAGTCTCTCATTCATACACTCGCACAGTCACCCATTCATACAGTCACACTGGCACCCATTATACACCCACACGCTCACTGTCACCCATTCATACACTCACACCGTCACACAGACAAACATTCACACCGTCACATCGTCACACAGACAGCCATTCACACAGTCACACTGACACCTATTCATACAGTCACACTGACACCCATTCATACAGTCACCCATTCATACAGTCACACAGACAACCATTCACACCGTCACATCGTCACAGACAGCCATTCACACCGTCACACAGACACCCATTCACACCGTCACATCGTCACAAAGACACCCAGTCATACAGTCACACAGACAGCCATTCATACAGCCACACAGACACCCATTCATACATTCACACTGACACCAATACATACAGTCACACTGACACCCATTCATACAGTCATACTGACATCCATTCATACAGTCACAATGACACCCATTCATACAGTCACACAGACACCCATTCATATAGTCACACTGCAACCCATTCATACAGTCACACTGACACCCATTCATACAGTCACACAGACAGCCATTCACACCGTCACACAGACACTCAATCATAGAGTGACACCGTCACACAGTCACATATTCATACACTCACACCGTCACACAGTCTCTCATTCATACACTCACACCGTCACACAGACACCCATTCATACAATCACACCGTCACACAGACACCCATTCATACACTAACACCGTCAAACAGTCACCCATTCATACACTCACACCGTCACACAGACACCCATTCATACACTCACACCGTCACACAGTCACCCATTCATACACTCACACCGTCACACAGACACCCATTCATACAATCACACCGTCACACAGTCTCTCATTCATACACTCACACAGTCACCCATTCATACAGTCAAACTGGCACCCATTATACACCCACACGCTCACACAGTCACCCATTCATACACTCACACCGTCACACAGACACCCATTCATACATTCACACCGTCACACAGACACCCATTCATACACTCACACCGTCACACAGACACCCATTCATACAGTCACACAGACACCCATTCACACCGTCACATCGTCACACAGACAGCCATTCACACGGTCACAAAGACACCCATTCATACAGTCACACAGACAGCCATTCATACAGTCACACAGACACCCATTCATACATTCACACTGACACCCATTCATACAGTCACACTGACACCAATTCATACATTCACACTGACACCCATTCATACAGTCACACTGACATCCATTCATGCAGTCACACTGACACCTATTCATACAGTCACACTGACACCCATTCATACACTCACACAGTCACACAGACAGCCATTGACACCGTCACACAGACACTCATTCATACAGTCACAGAGACACCCATTCATACAGTCACACTGACACTCATTCATAAAGTCACACTGACACCCATTCATACAGTCACACTGACACCCATTCATACAGACACACAGACACCCATTCATACACGCACACCGTCACACAGTCACACATTCATACACTCACACCGTCACACAGACACACATTCATACACTCACACCGTCACACAGACACCCATTCATACACTCACACCGTCACACAGTCGCCCATTCATACATTCACACCGTCACACAGACACCCATTCATACACTCACACCGTCACAAAGTCACCCATTCATACACTCACACAGTCACCCATTCATACACTCACACCGTCACACAGTCTCTCATTCATACACTCACACCGTCACACAGTCACCCATTCATACACTCACACCATCACACAGTCTCTCATTCATACACTCACACAGTCACCCATTCATACACTCACACCGTCACACAGTCACCCATTCATACACTCACACAGTCACCCATTCATACACTCACACCGTCACACAGTCTCTCATTCATACACTCACACCGTCACACAGTCACCCATTCATACACTCACACCAACACACAGTCTCTCATTCATACACTCACACAGTCACCCATAAATACACTCACACAGTCACCCATTCATACACTCACACCATCACACAGTCTCTCATTCATACACTCACACAGTCACCCATTCATACACTCACACCGTCACACAGTCACCCATTCATACACTCACACCGTCACACAGACACCCATTCATACACTCACACCGTCACACAATCACCCATTCATACACTCACACAGTCATCCATTCATACACTCACACCGTCTCACAGTCTCTCATTCATACACTCACACCGTCACACAGTCACCCATTCATACACTCACACCATCACACAGTCTCTCATTCATACACTCACACCGTCACACAGTCACCCATTCATACTCTCACACAGTCACCCATTCATACACTCACACCGTCACACATTCATACACTCACATCGTCACACCGTCACACAGTCACCCATTCATACACTCACACAGTCACCCATTCATACACTCACACCATCACACAGTCTCTCATTCATACACTCACACCGTCACACAGTCACCCATTCATACTCTCACACAGTCAGCCATTCATACACTCACACCGTCACACATTCATACACTCACACAGTCACACCGTCACACAGTCACCCATTCATACACTCACACAGTCACCCATTCATACACTTACACAGTCACACCGTCACACAGTCACCCATTCATACACTCACACCGTCACCCATTCATACACTCACATTACCCCCATTCATACACTCACACAGTCACCCATTCATACACTCACACCGTCACACAGTCTCTCATTCATACACTCACACCGTCACACAGTCACCCATTCATACACTCACGCCGTCACAAAGTCACCCATTCATACACTCACACCGTCACACAGTCACCCATTCATACACTCACACCGTCACACAGTCACCATTCATACACTCACACCGTCACACAGTCACCCATATACACTCACACCGTCACCCATTCATACACTCACACAGTCACACAGTCACCCATTCATACACTCACACAGTCACCCATTCATACACTCACACCGTCAAACAGTCACCCATTCATACACTCACACCGTCACACAGTCACCCATTCATACACTCACACCGTCACACAGTCACCCATTCATACACTCACACCGTCACACAGTCACCCATTCATACACTCACACAGTCACCCATTCATACACTCACACCTTCACACAGTCACCCATTCATACACTCACACCGTCACCCATTCATACACTCACACAGTCACACAGTCACCCATTCATACACTCACACCATCACACAGTCACCCATTCATACACTCACACCGTCACACAGACACCCATTCATACACTCACACCGTCACACAGTCACCCATTCATACACTCACACAGTCACACACACACACATTCATACAGTCACACAGACACCCATTCATACAGTCACACAAACACCCATTCATACAGTCACACTGACACCCATTCATACAGTCACAATGACACCCATTCATACAGTCATACTGACACCCATTCATACCGTCACACTGACATCCATTTACACAGTCACACAGACACCCATTCATACAGTCATACTGACACCCATTCATACCTTCACACTGACACCTATTCATACAGCCACACTGAAACCCAATCATACAGCCACACAGACACCCATTCACACCGTCACACTGACACCCATTCAGACCGTCACACAGACACCCATTCACACAGTCACACTGACACCCATTCATACAGTCACACTGACACCCATTCATACAGTCACACAGACACCCATTCACACAGTCACACTGACACCCATTCATACAGTCACACTGACACCCATTCATACAGTCACACAGACACCCATTCATACAATCACACTGACACCCATTCACACAGTCACACTGACACCCATTCAAATATTCACACTGACACCCATTCATACACAGTCACACAGTCACACAGTCACCCATTCATACAGTCACACTGGCACCCATTCATACAGTCACACCGTCACCCATTCATACATCTCACAGACACCCATTCATACAGTCACACTGACACCCATTCACACCGTCACATTGACACCCATTCATATAGTCACTCATACACCCATTCATACAGTCACACTGAAACCCAGTCACACCGTCACACTGACACCCATTCATACAGTCACACTGACACCCATTCATACCGTCACACTGACACCCATTTATACAGTCACACAGACACCCATTAATACAGTCATACTGACACCCATTCATACCGTCACACTGACACC
The DNA here is from genome assembly GCA_014843695.1 of Archivesica marissinica. Taxonomy (NCBI): domain Eukaryota; kingdom Metazoa; phylum Mollusca; class Bivalvia; order Venerida; family Vesicomyidae; genus Archivesica; species Archivesica marissinica. The sequence continues at coordinate 30,969 of JABXNX010000146.1, forward strand.
CATTTACACAGACACACAGACACCCATTCATACAGTCATACTGACACCCATTCATACCTTCAAACTGACACCCATTCATACCTTCACACTGACACCCATTCATACAGCCACACAGACACCCATTCACACCGTCACACTGACACCCATTCACACCGTCACACAGACACCCATTCACACCGTCACACTGACACCGATTCACACCGTCACACTGACACCCATTCATACAGTCACTCTGACACCCATTCATACAGTCACCCATTCATACAGTCACACAGACACCCATTCACACCGTCACATCATCACACAGACAGCCATTCACACGGTCACAAAGACACCCATTCATACAGTCACACAGACAGCCATTCATACAGCCACACAGACACCCATTCATACAGTCACACTGACACCCATATATACAGTCATACAGACACCCAGTCACACCGTCACACAGACACCCATTCATATAGTCACACTGACACCCAGTCACACCATCACACAGACACCGTTTCACACCGTCACACAGACACACAGTCATACAGTCACACCGTCATACAGACAACTAGTCACACCGCAACACAGACACCAGTCATACAGTCACACCATCACACAGACACCCAGTCATACAGTCACCCATTCATACAGTCACACTGACACCAATTTATACAGTTACACATACACCCAGTCACACCTTCACACAGACACACAGGCTTACAGTTACACCGTCACACAGACACCCAGTCATACAGTCACACATACACCTAATCATGCAGTCACACTGGCACCCATTCATACAGTCACACAGACACCCAGTCATTCAGTCACACATACACCTATTCATGCAGTCACACTGACACCCATTCATACAGCCACACAGACAACAATTCATACATTCAAACTGACACCAATTCATACAGTAACACAGACTCCCATTCATACAGTCACACAGACACCCATTCATACTGTCACGCAGACACCCATTCACACATTCACACTGACACCCATTCATACAGTCACACTGACACCCACTCACACAGTCACACAGACACTCATTCATACATTCATACTGACACCCATTCATACAGTCACACTGACACCAATTCATACATTCAAACTGACACCCATTCATACAGTCACACAGACACCCATTCATACAGTCACACTGACACCCATTCATACAGTCATACTGACACACATTCATACAGTCACACAGTCACCCATTCACACCGTCACCCATTCATACAGTCACACAGACACCCATTCATACAGTCACACTGACACCCATTCATACAGTCACACAGACACCCATTCATACAGTCACACAGACACCCATTCACACCGTCACACAGACATCCATTCATACAGTCACACTGACACCCATTCATACAGTCACACATACACCCATTCATACAGTCACACAGACACCCATTCATACAGTCACACAGACACCCATTCATACAGTCACACTGACACCCATTCACACCGTCACACAGACACCCATTCATACAGTCACACTGACACCCATTCATACAGTCACACAGACACCCATTCATACAGTCACACTGACACCCATTCATACAGTCACACAGTCACACAGTCACACAGTCACCCATTCATACAGTCACACTGGCACCCATTCATACAGTCACACCGTCACCCATTCATACATCTCACAGACACCCATTCATACAGTCACACTGACACCCATTCACACCGTCACATTGACACCCATTCATACAGTCACTCATACACCCATTCATACAGTCACACTGAAACCCAGTCACACCGTCACACTGACACCCATTCATACAGTCACACTGACACCCATTCATACCGTCACACTGACACCCATTTATACAGTCACACAGACACCCATTAATACAGTCATACTGACACCCATTCATACCGTCACACTGACACCCATTTACACAGACACACAGACACCCATTCATACAGTCATACTGACACCCATTCATACCTTCAAACTGACACCCATTCATACCTTCACACTGACACCCATTCATACAGCCACACAGACACCCATTCACACCGTCACACTGACACCCATTCACACCGTCACACAGACACCCATTCACACCGTCACACTGACACCCATTCACACCGTCACACTGACACCCATTCATACAGTCACACTGACACCCATTCATACAGTCACCCATTCATACAGTCACACAGACACCCATTCACACCGTCACATCGTCACACAGACAGCCATTCACACGGTCACAAAGACACCCATTCATACAGTCACACAGACAGCCATTCATACAGCCACACAGACACCCATTCATACAGTCACACTGACACCCATATATACAGTCATACAGACACCCAGTCACACCGTCACACAGACACCCATTCATATAGTCACACTGACACCCAGTCACACCATCACACAGACACCGTTTCACACCGTCACACAGACACACAGTCATACAGTCACACCGTCATACAGACAACTAGTCACACCGCCACACAGACACCAGTCATACAGTCACACCATCACACAGACACCCAGTCATACAGTCACCCATTCATACAGTCACACTGACACCAATTTATACAGTTACACATACACCCAGTCACACCTTCACACAGACACACATGCTTACAGTTACACCGTCACACAGACACCCAGTCATACAGTCACACATACACCTATTCATGCAGTCACACTGGCACCCATTCATACAGTCACACAGACACCCAGTCATACAGTCACACATACACCTATTCATGCAGTCACACTGGCACCCATTCATACAGTCACACATACACCCATTCATACAGTCACACTGGCACCCATTCATACAGTCACACTGACACCCATTCATACAGTCACACTGACACTCATTCATACATTCACACTGATACCCATTCATACAGTCACACTGACACCCATTCATACAGCCACACAGACACCAATTCATACAGTCACACAGACACCCATTCATACTGTCACACAGACACCCATTCACACATTCACACTGACACCCATTCATACAGTCACACTGACACCCACTCACACAGTCACACAGACACACATTCATACATTCATACTGACACCCATTCATACAGTCACACTGACACCAATTCATACATTCACACTGACACCCATTCATACAGTCACACAGACACCCATTCATACAGTCACACTGACACCCATTCATACAGTCATACTGACACACATTCATACAGTCACACAGTCACCCATTCACACCGTCACCCATTCATACAGTCACACAGACACCCATTCATACAGTCACACTGACACCCATTCATACAGTCACACAGACACCCATTCATACAGTCACACAGACACCCATTCACACCGTCACACAGACATCCATTCATACAGTCACACTGACACCCATTCATACAGTCACACATACACCCATTCATACAGTCACACAGATACCCATTCATACAGTCACACAGACATTCATTCATACAGTCACACTGACACCCATACACACCGTCACACAGACAGCCATTCATACAGTCACACTGACACCCTTTAATACAGCCACACATACACCCATTCATACAGTCACACAGACACCCATTCATACAGTCACACTGGCACCCATTCACACCGTCACACAGACAGCCATTCATACAGTCACGCTGACACCCATTCATACAGTCACAAACACACCCATTCATACAGTCAAACAGACACCCATTCATACAGTCACACATACACCCATTCATACAGTCATACAGACACCCATTCATACAGTCATACAGACAACCATTCATACAGTCACACAGACACCCATTCATACAGTCACACATACACCCATTCATACAGTCACACAGACACCCATTCATACAGTCACACTGACACCCATTCACACCGTCACACAGACAGCCATTCATACAGTCACACTGACACCCATTCATACAGTCACACATACACCCATTCATAAAGTCACACATACACCCATTCATACAGTCACACATACACCCATTCATACAGTCACACTGACACCCATTCACACCGTCAGACAGACAGCCATTCATAAAGTCACACTGACACCCATTAATACCGTCACACATACACCCATTCATACAGTCACACTGACACCCATTCGCAACGTCACACAGACAGCCATTCATACAGTCACATTGACACCCATTCATACAGTCACACATACACCCATTCATACAGTCACACACACACCTATTCATACAGTCACACATACACCCATTCACACCGCCACACAGACACCCATTCATACAGTCACACTGACACCCATTCATACAGTCACACAGACACCCATTCACACAGTCACACAGACAGCTATTCACACCGTCACACAGACACCCATTCATACATTCACACTGACACCCATTCATACAGTCACACTGACACCCATTCATACAGTCACACTGACACCCATTCATACAGTCACACATACACCCATTCATACAGTCACACAGACACCCATTCATACAGTCACACTGACACCCATTCATACAGTCACACTGACACCCATTCATACAGTCACACAGACACCCATTCATACATTCACACTGATACCCATTCATACATCACACTGATACCCACTCACACAGTCACACAGACACCCATACACAGTCACACAGACACCCATTCATACAGTCACACTGACACCCATTCATACAGTCACACTGACACTCATTCATACATTCACACTGACACCCATTCATACAGTCACACTGACACCCATTCATACAGCCACACAGCCACCAATTCATACATTCACACTGACACCCATTCATACTGTCACACATACACCCATTCATAAGTCACACTGGCACCCATTCATACTGTCAGACAGACACCCATTCACACATTCACACTGACACTCATTCATACATTCACACTGACACCCATTCATACAGTCACACTGACACCCATTGATACAGCCACACAGACACCAATTCATACATTCACACTGACACCCATTCTTACAGTCACACATACACCCATTCATATGTCACACTGACACCCATTCATACTGTCAGACAGACACCCATTCACACATTCACACTGACACTCATTCATACAGTCACACTGACACCCACTCACACAGTCACACAGACACAACATTCATACAGTCACAGAAACACCCATTCATACAGTCACACAGACACCCATTCATACAGTCACACGGACACCCATTCACACCGTCACACTGACACCTATTCATACAGTGACACTGACACCCATTCACGCCGTCACACAGACACCCATTCATACAGTCACACTGACACCCATATATACAGTCATACAGACACCCAGTCACACCGTCACACCGTCACACCGTCACACAGACACCCAATCATATAGTCACACTGACACCCAGTCACACCATCACACAGACACCGTTTCACACCGTCACACAGACACACAGTCATACAGTCACACCGTCATACATACACCTAGTCACACTGTCACACAGACACCCAGTCATACCGTCACACCGTCACACAGACACCCAGTCATACAGTCACCCATTCATACAGTCACACTGACACCAATTTATACAGTCACACATACACCCAGTCACACCGTCACACAGACACACAGGCTTACAGTTACACCGTCACACAGACACCCAGTAATACAGTCACACATACACCTATTCATACAGTCACACTGGCACCCATTCATACAGTAACACAGACACCCATTCATACAGTCACACTGACACCCATTCATACAGTCACACATACACCCATTCATATGTCACACTGACACCCATTCATACTGTCAGACAGACACCCATTCACACATTCACACTGACACTCATTCATACAGTCACACTGACACCCACTCACACAGTCACACAGACACAACATTCATACAGTCACAGAAACACCCATTCATACAGTCACACAGACACCCATTCATACAGTCACACGGACACCCATTCACACCGTCACACTGACACCTATTCATACAGTGACACTGACACCCATTCACGCCGTCACACAGACACCCATTCATACAGTCACACTGACACCCATATATACAGTCATACAGACACCCAGTCACACCGTCACACCGTCACACCGTCACACAGACACCCAATCATATAGTCACACTGACACCCAGTCACACCCTCACACAGACACCGTTTCACACCGTCACACAGACACACAGTCATACAGTCACACCGTCATACATACACCTAGTCACACTGTCACACAGACACCCAGTCATACAGTCACACCGTCACACAGACACCCAGTCATACAGTCACCCATTCATACAGTCACACTGACACCAATATATACAGTCACACATACACCCAGTCACACCGTCACACAGACACACAGGCTTACAGTTACACCGTCACACAGACACCCAGTCATACAGTCACACATACACCTATTCATACAGTCACACTGGCACCCATTCATACAGTAACACAGACACCCATTCATACAGTCACACAGACACACAGTCTTACAGTTACACCGTCACACAGTCACCCATTCATACAGTCACACATACAGTCAC
>JABXNX010000146.1:42500-53200 GCA_014843695.1 Archivesica marissinica
CACCCTTTCACACCGTCACACAGACACACAGTCATACAGTCACACCGTCACACAGACACCTAGTCACACCGCCACACAGACACCCAGTCATACAGTCACACCGTCACACAGATACCCAGTCATACAGGCACCCATCCATACAGTCACCCATCCATACAGTCACAATGACACCAAATTATACAGTCACACATACACCCAGTCACACCGTCACACAGACACACAGGCTTACAGTTACACCGTCACAAAGACACCCAGTCATACAGTCACACATACACCTATTCATACAGTCACACTGGCACCCATTCATACAGTCACACTGGCACCCATTCATACAGTCACACAGACACCCATTCATACAGCCACACAGACGCCCATTCATACAGTCAGACTGGTACCCATTGATACAGTCACACAGACACCCATTCATACTGTCACACCGCCAGACAGTCATACAGTCACACTAGCACCTAGTCACACCGCCACACAGACACCCAGTCACACCGTCACACAGACACACAGTCATACAGTCACACTGGCACCTAGTCACACCGCCACACAGACACCCAATCATACCGTCACACAGACACACAGTCTTACAGTCACACTGGCACCTAGTCACACCTCCACACAGACACCCAGTCATACCGTCACACAGACACACAGTTATACAGTCACACTGGCATCTAATCTCACCGCCACACAGGCACCTAGTCTCACCGCCACACAGACACCCTGTCATACAGTCACACCATCATACAGACACACCGTCACAGAGTCACACAGTCTTACAGTCACACCGTCACAGAGTCACACAGTCTTACAGTCACACCGTCACACAGTCACACAGTCTTACAGTCACACCGTCACACAGACACACAGTCTTACAGTCACATCGTCACACAGACACCCAGTCACACTGTCACACCGTCACAGAGTCACAGAGTCACGCAGACACATCGTCACACCGAGATACAGTTACACCGTCACACAGACACCCAGTCATACAGACATACAGTCGTACAGTCACACTGTCACACAGACACCCAGTCACACTGTCATACCGTCACAGAGTCACACAGTCACGCAGACACATCGTCACACCGAGATACAGTTACACCGTCACACAGACACCCAGTCATACAGACACAGTAATAGGGTCAAGTAAAATGAAACACATGAGTACATTGTTCCGGGATGATATTGTTTATTGTTGACATTTATGAGGATATGTATCTTACAACCTATTGTTTCACACAAACAATCAATATAAAACAAATGCTTGTTACACACAAACAATCAATATAAAACAAATGCTTGTTACACACAAACAATCAACAGACGGATCTGTTGCCTGTAGTCCACGTTGTACTGGTAATCCAGGGATCGCAGTGTCGATCCCCCGTCTGGCCATAATAAAATTAACAGTCTTTCAGATGGGACTTTAAGCAGAGGTCTCGTGTCGGTGCTGTACACCGTACACGTAAAAGAACCAGAGGAGACTCTGGAATGGGTATCTGTCTGTATCATTGTACTATCCTCCAGCAATCTAAAATGACTAATCTCTTCAGGAGGCATCGCTCATATGGGCAACCGGTAGCGACGATAAATAAACGTAAAACACAATTACACACACAACTCAATCAATATAAAATAACATATGCATGTACAAAAGCAAGTGAAAGTTAATCTATGAAAGACGAGTGATGACATTTAACATTTCAATCGATGTGAAGTTGAAATCGAGAATATGTGAAATTGAAATCGTGAATATTAAAGTTTAAACTTTATTGATTTTACAACGATTGCGAAGCAAGTTCTAACAACTTATATTAATCACTCTCGTTGTCGCGGATGAAAGCGTATATGTCGTCATTCGTGTGGGAGGAAACTGGAGTACCCGGAGTAAACCCACCTGTCCGATCTGGCGACCGTACAATCTCACATACTTTCCGGTCCGAGGATCGAATCCGTGTCGCATTGGTGAGAGGCGAACGCGCTAACCACTGCGCTAATCGGACAGCCATATGTGAAGTTAAAATCGTGAATATGTGAAGTTGAAATCGTGAAAATGTGAAATTGAAATCGAGAATATGTGAAATTGAAATCGTGAAAATGTGAAATTGAAATCGTGAATATGTGAAATTGAAATCGAGAATATGTGAAGTTGGTGAATATGTGAAATTGAAATCGTGAATATGTGAAGTTGGTGAATATGTGAAATTGAAATCGTGAATATGTGAAATTGAAATCGTGAATATGTGAAGTTGAAATCGTGAATATGTGGAATTGAAATCGAGAATAATGGAATTTGAAATCGTGAATATGTGAAGTTGAAATCGTGATATTGTGAAGTTGAAATCGTGAATATGTGGAATTGAAATCGAGAATCATGGAATTTGAAATCGTGAATATGTGAGGTTGAAATCGTGAATATGTGAAATTGAAATCGTGAATTCGTGAAGTTGAAATCGTGAAATAATGAATGTCACCAACGGTCTTTCATACTAATCCCTAACGTCATAATAATGTACAGACATATAGGGCCGTGTGAGTACTACAACATTTACAGAAGTTTCGAATTGTGCACACTGAATTGACAAAGTTTTATATTTTAAACGGATTTCTTAAACGTAATTCTTTCATTAAACTTAAGTGCCATTTTATTGTGCCAGTGAGACAATAATTATCTCCCTTACTCCACAAAGTGACAATTTAGTTACGTTCATGAATTTTGTATTGCATTTTCGAAATCCAATTTCCAGTTAAAGAAACTGTAATACAAACATAGCTACAACGCAGGCATCGCCACATGGACCACGAAAGTACACGTGTAAGCATAGTATACAACGCAGGCATCATCACATGGACCAGGAAACTACACGTATGAGCATAGTATACAACGCAGGCATCATCACATGGACAAAGAAAGTACACGTGTGAGCATAGTATACAACGCAGGCATCCCCACATGGACAAAGAAAGTACACGTGTAAGCATAGTATACAACGCAGGCATCACCACATGGACAAAGAAAGTACACGTGTGAGCACAGTATACAATGCAGGCATCACCACATGGACAAAGCAAGTACACGTGTAAGCATAGTATACACAGCTGGCATCACCACATGAACCAAGAAAGTACACGTGCGAGCATAGCATACAATGCAGGCATCACCACATGGACCAAGAAAGTACAAGCTTTGTAATTATTCTCTATGTGCATTGTATATTTATAATATATACAGATGATTGTACAATAGCTGTACACGATAAAACATATGTATATATTTACAATATCATATAATAGATGTTCGTGTTGGACTTTTGCGGTTCAATTCCCCGTCTGACCCTAATAAAACCAACAGTCTTTCAGATGGGACTTTAAACCGAGGTCTCGTGTCGGTGCTTTACACCGTGCACGTAAAAGAACCAGAGGAGATTCTGGAATGGGTCTCTGTCTGTATCATTGCACTATCCTCCAAAATCTAAAATGACTAATATCTTCAGGAGGCGTCGCTCATATGGGCAAACCGGTAGTGACGATAAATAAACGTAACACACACACACACACCACGAAACTATAAACATCTGTTATCTGTCAAATTAGACGCTACAGGAAGTAAACAAACTAGCATTGAGTGCGCATGCGTTATTTTCTCAGGAGCTAGTTAATTCGGGTACGAGCTGTATCAAGCTAGAAAACGTGATATCAAACCAGAAAACGTTATATCAAACCAGTAAAACGTGATATCAAGCTAGAAAACGTGATATCAAACCAGAAAAACGTGATATCAAGCTAGAAAACGTGATATCAAACCAGTAAAACGTGATATCAAACCAGAAAACGTTATATCAAACCAGTAAAACGTGATATCAAGCTATAAAACGTGATATCAAACCAGACAAACGTGATATCAAGCTAGAAAACGTGATATCAAGCTAGAAAACGTGATATCAAACCAGACAAACGTGATACCAAGCTAGAAAACGTGATATCAAGCCTGAAAACGTGATATCAAACCAGTAAAACGTGATATCAAACCAGTAAAACGTGATATTAAGCTAGAAAACGTGATATCAAACCAGAAAAACGTGATATGAAACTGGAAAACACGGCATATCAACCTGGGTTGTAGACAGTATTGTGGTAGGCAAATAACGGTAAAAAATAGGCTAAAATTCATATATAAGTATTAATCGTGACACACGATACACATGTATATTATATATGTTCATGAGATGTAGCGACATATTAATATAATATATATGATTAATGTACATGCATTTACTTATTTATAATATATGACAGATGTATATATACACATACTTACATATTTACATATTTACATATGTTACGCGATTTATCAAAAGGGACCCGCTGCGTGAAATTTTAAAAAATGTTTTTTTCCCAAACTTATGTCAGTTATTTCCTTAAAGCGACATTGCATCACAACAAGCAAATAAATGTATATGTTCACGTATAAATGCATTGCTACTACAAATTCTTCCGAATACATTCGAACACTAACATTGATTAACAATGAACCGTGAGTGTTTTTTGTGGAGTGAAAGTATGTTTTCATATAACGATCAGCCATGCTCCTGAATTGACGTTTGTTTGTTATCGGAGTCAATACTAATCGCGAGATAATGTCGTTTAGAGATAATTTAACTAAGAATAGTCTGCAAATAAATATGCACAAATGTGAGATATAACGGTAATATGTAACATAAATCGTGTTATTCAGGATACACTAGTAGTATTACACATTGATGTTTACATTATTTTGTTATGTCAACAAACCGCGTATACGACGTTTGCTTATTAGTTGAACTACTCAGATTTTGAGGCAAATATTTGGAAAAGAATAGGATAATATAATATAATAGGAAAATACATTCTGTAGAAATTTGTGTTTTCACTGATGTAGTGTCGCTTTAAGCGATTTTCAACATTTAAGGTAATTCCGTTTAGATTATTTGTTCTAAAAATGAATTCTAAACTTACATGCATAGCGCGAACGTTGCCGTTTTCGATTGCGTGACGTACATTTAGACGTCATTTCTCGAGGTAACGTCCACCACCCAGTTGGTCCCTTTTGGTAAATCGCGTCACATATCAGTGTAGAGAGCGGAACCTAAGCTCGGTGCTGATTCTAAGTGAAAGGATCTGTATACCATGTTTCAAAATGAAAGCCGTGATAGCGTAGTGGTAGTGCGTTCATTTCAGGCGCAACATGCCCGGAGTTCGAGCACCGCTGGAGCCGTTACGAGTGTGTCCTTAGGCAAGGCATTTAATGTCCCCGTCGCCTCTTCTCTCTCCCTCGTGGCGATGGATTCCATCAGGAATGAGGTCTGGAGCGTGATTAATACAAGTTGCAATCACTCGTTTCGCAATCGAGCTAAAATAAATGTGTATAAACTAAAATGAAACAGTTTTGTTGCCTTCATTTACAATTAACAAACAAACTTAGTTCTACAACAATTGTGTCTATACTGCAGCAACTAGCATATCCACCGGGGGGGGGGGGGTACCGACACCCAATTTACAACATAAGTAATGCAGGATACTTTATGATCAGTATAAAAAAGTATGTTGCCTATTTTGCAATAACACATGTTCTATTCTGTATATATATGTTATACATATATATATATATATACATATCTTCCAGAAAATGCCGCAACAACAGGTCAATATTCTATTGTATCAATACAATACGTTTTGATTCAAAGCCATATGTTGAAATTTCAGTGGGTGGGGAATGATGACCTTCTAAAATGGTACATTTGTCAGACTTTTCAAATATGAAATCTTAAATATTCGTAGTGTTTATGTTCATAGTAGTACTATATAATATGAACACGACACAAATCATAATTAAAACACAGACGTGACGTCATACCTTTGTGATTGCAGTCCATTATTATTAATATTGGACTGCTGTCAAACGGCCAGAGTATTATATTAAATCCAATGCGTACATGTACGAAATTAACAATTTTAATTAGTAGGATCTTGTTATATAAGTGTGTGTTTTAAGTAAGATATAAGCCTCAAACGGATTCAATATGTAAAATATTGGTACTGTCTTCGGTTCTACGCGCCTCACACAGTCCAATATTTTACATATTGGATCGTTTTCGGATTATATCCTATACATAATTAACTATGTTAGTTACATATTATTTGGTGGTACCACCGACACATATGCACCCATGAAATGTATATGTTTACGTCAGGTCAAAGTTTACCGCCAAGCATTGCACGTGTATTACGAGTACACCTCTTACCAGGAGTAATTCACCTGCCACGTGACCACACATACAAAAATACATGTACATACATTATATCCATTAATATTGGAGATAAGATAATTAACACAAATTATTGATAACATTACATTTTATGCAAAGGTATTTCCAACAATAACGGAACATTATGATTTGCATTGGTGATTCGAATTTAGAACAGAACAGACGTTTATTAAGACAGATAATTTGAAACCGTTCTGTGATTTAAACTGTGTTAAAACTCTGTCGTACGTCATACCTTTATACTTGCAGTCCATTATTATTAATATTGGACTGCTTTCAAAAGGCCAGAGTATTATGTTAAATCCTACGCGTAAATGTACGAAATTAACAATTTTATTTAGTAGAATCTTGTTATATACATGTAAGTGTGTGTTTTAAGTAAGATATAAGACTCAAACGGATCCAATAATTATGTATAATATTTGTACTGTGTTCGGTGCTATATTTTACATATTGGATCATTTTCGGTTTATATCATAATTATACACGTGCTGTTTCTAAATATAGTTCGTACATTATTTGTGAATAGCCCATATTTTTCAATTTATTAATCTAATGATCAGATCACTTCTGTTCACACTATATAATTATTATTGAATGCATATTATTAGGTGACTTATAGGCCCACGTGGCCGGGTTTGTCTTCTTGTTGTTTAATATTTGCTATATATATTTGTTGAAATGTGCACATGTCACTTTAATAAAAGCGTACTTACTTACTTACTTACTTAAAATATACTTAAGAAGCGTGGGTTTTGGCCTAGGGAATCACTATCTAAATTAAAACTTTTTATACGGATTTTCCGATTATGAAGGATGTACAAATGTAAGTAATCCAAGCATTAAGTTGAATATTTTACTGTGTGGAATAATACTGGCGACAACCGAAGACCTGGTCCCTGTTTTATCAACGGTCGTAAATCAGTATTAGTTAGGAGTATGGCTTACACCAAGTTACTCCGTCGTGACGTCATAGATAAGACCACTGCCCGCTTCATACAATTCCAACAATAGACTACACCGAGTTACTCCGTCGTAACGTCATAGATAAGACCACTGCCCGCTTCATACAATTCCAACAATAGACTACACCGAGTTACTCTGTCGTAACATCATAGATAAGACCACTGTCCTCTTCATACAATTCCAACAATAGACACATTAGTTTATGTAACTTGTGTAATAGTGTTATTGTAACGAATATCATTGCATCATAATAAAAGTTTTTTAAAATTCTGACAAACATTTTCAACAGGAATATGACATTAATAACGTGTCTAGTGGAAGAGTTGATTACGTAGTGGTAGAGCGTGCGCTTCAGGTGAAAAATGCCTGGAGTTCGCGCTAGTCTGGAAAAGTTACGATTGTGCCCTTAGGCAAGGCATTTAAATTCCATATGCCTCTTCTCTCTCCCTCGTGGCGATGGATTCCACCAGGAATGAGGTCTTGAGAGTGATTAATATAAGTTGTAAAAACCTGTTTCGCAATCGAGCTAAGATAAATGTGTATGAACTAAATGAATTTAAGACGATTAAAAAGCATGAAACTTGTAGGTAAATATTGTTTATGAAAATCGGATAATAAATAAGAAAGCGGTTATTCTGTTGCACGCGGAAGTTCCAATTTTAGTGACAATGACGTCACTATCAATCTAGAATATTACAGATGCCATTTTGTCTGGAAACATGTTTTTTTAAATTTGATATGCTCAGGAACCTGATAGATCGATCATATAGAGCCTTATATTCCGTAGGACTACACTGAATGATATGTTTATGATCAACAATTAATATAAACTAATTGATTAGAGTTACATATGCAACAATAAAATTGTGAATGTCACGATAGCGTAGTGGTAGCGTGTTCGCTTCAGGTGCGAAAGGTCCGGAGTTCGAGCCCCGCTGGAGCCGTTACGATTGTGCCCTTGGGCAAGGCATTTAAGTTCCACGTTGCATCTTTTCTCTCACTCGTGGCGATGGAATCCACAGGAATGAGGTATTGAGAGTGATTAATATTAGTTGTAAGAACTTGTTTCGCAATCGAGTTAAAATAAATTTGTATAAACTAACAATAAAATGTCTTTAACTATTATAAGTTATTAATGCAACTCTAAATTAGCGCATTGGTTAGCGCGCTCTTTCTCAGATATGCAACCCGGGTTCGATCTTCGGACCTGGAGGTATGTGAGATGGTACGGTGGTTGCCAGATCGGACAGGTGGGTTTTCTCCGGGTACTCTGGTTTCCTCCCACACGAATGACCATATATTGGCTTTCATCCGCGCAAACGAGAGTGATTAATATAAGTTGTCAAAACCTGCTTTCCAATTGTTGTATAATAAATAAAGTTTAAACTTAAATGAAAAAAAAAAAAAAAATATGGAAATTCAAAATCAAATATTGCAACATTTCCCGCAAATATTTGAAAATGTCTATGCTCATACTGTTATATCTACACACACCACTAATCCGATGTTCTTGAAATGCTCATCACTAATAGTGCTATATGGAGTGTGCATTGCATCTTACTGATTTACATTGTCCTAATTAAGCACATGCAGTACACCAGGGCATTACGATTCATGCAACATACCCGTCCATTGCGACATCATCCAATAGTGCACATGCAGTACACACCAGGGTATTACGATTCATGCAACATACCCGTCCATTGCGACACCATCCAATAGTGCACATGCAGTACACACCAGGGTATTACGATTCATACAACATACCCGTCCATTGCGACACCATCCAATGGGATGCCTGCAGTACATGCCAGGGTATTACGATTCATGCAACATACCCGTCCATTGCGACACCATCCAATACGATGCATGCAGTACACACCAGGGCATTACGATTCATGCAACATACCCGTCCACTGCGACACCATCCAATAGTGCACATGCAGTACACAAGGGCATTACTATTCATGCAACATACCAGTCCATTGCGACACCATCCAATGGGGTATATGCAGTACACCAGGGCATTACTATTCATGCAACATACTCGTCCATTGCGACACCATCCAATAGGGCACATGCAGTACACCCAGGCATTACTATTCATGCAACATACCAGTTCATTTGCGACACCATCCAATGGGGTGCATGCAGTACACCAGTGCATTGAGATTCATGCAACACACCAGTCCATTGCGACACCAACCAATAGTGCACATGCAGTACACCAGGAAATTACGATTCATGCAATATACCCGTCCATTGCGACACCATCCAATAGTGCACATGCAGTACACCAGGGCATTACGATTCATGCAACATACCCTTCCATTGCGATACCATTCAATGGGATGCATGCATTACATGCCAGGGTATTGTGATTCATCCAACATACCCGTCCATTGCGACACCATCCAATGGGATGCATGCAGTACACACCAGGGCATTACGATTCGTGCAACATACCCGTCCACTGCGACCACATCCAATGGGATGCATGCAGTACACACCAGGGCATTACCATTCGTGCAACATACCAGTCCATTGCGACACCATCCAATAGTGCACATGCAGTACACCAGGGCATTGAGATTCATGCAACATACCCGTCCATTGCGACACCATCCAATAGTGCACATGCAGTACACCAGGGCATTACTATTAATGCAACATACCCGTCCATTGCGACACCATCCAATAGTGCACATGCAGTACACCAGGGCATTGAGATTCATGCAACACACCAGTCCATTGGGACACCATCCAATAGTGCACATGCAGTACACCAGGATATTACGATTCATGCAATATACCCGTCCATTGCGACACCATCCAATAGTGCACATGCAGTACACCAGGGCATTACGATTTATGCAACATACCCTTCCATTGCGATACCATCCAATGGGATGCATGCAGTACACCAGGGCATTACGATTCATGCAACATACCCGTCCATTGCGACACCATCCAATGGGATGCATGCAGTACACACCAGGGCATTACGATTCATGCCACATACCCGGCCATTGCGACATCATCCAATGGGATGCATGCAGTACACAAGGGCATTACGATTCATGCAACATACCCGTCCATTGCGACACCATCCAATGGGATGTATGCAGTACACACCAGGGCATTACGATTCGTGCAACATACCCGTCCATTGCGACACAATCCAATGGGATGCATGCAGTACACCAGGGCATTACGATTCATGCAACATACCCGTCCATTGCGACACCATCCAATAGTGCACATGCAGTGCACCAGGGCATTACTATTCATGCAACATACCCGTCCATTGCGACACCATCCAATAGTGCACATGCAGTACACCAGGGCATTACGATTCATGCAACATACCCATCCATTGCGACCCCATCCAATAGTGCACATGCAGTACACCAG
>JABXNX010000146.1:54200-76845 GCA_014843695.1 Archivesica marissinica
CCCCATACTAGTACATCCCTAGTATATACATAGACTACCTCCCAATCGCCCCCAATACGAGGTGCCGAGACATGTTTGCTGCCCCCCACACTAGTACATCCCTAGTATATACATAGACTACCTCCTAATCACCCCAATACGAGGTGCCGATACATATATGCTGCACCCACACTAGTACATCCCTAGTATATACATAGACTACCTCCCAATCGCCCCCAATACGAGGTGCCGAGACATGTTTGCTGCCGTCCCACACTAGTACATCCCTAGTATATATATAGACTACCTCCCAATCGCCCCAACTACGAGGTGCCGAGACATGTGTTCTGCCCCCATACTAGTACATCCCTAGTATATACATAGACTACCTCCCAATCGCCCCCAATACGAGGTGCCGAGACATGTTTGCTGCCCCCCACACTAGTACATCCCTAGTATATACATAGACTACCTCCTAATCACCCCAATACGAGGTGCCGATACATATATGCTGCACCCCCCCACACTAGTACATCCCTAGTATATACATAGACTACCTCCCAATCGCCCCCAATACGAGGTGCCGAGACATGTTTGCTGCCCCCACACTAGTACATCCCTAGTATATGCATAGACTACCTCCCAATCGCCCCCAATACGAGGTGCCGAGACATGTTTGCTGCCCCCACACTAGTACATCCCTAGTATATACATAGACTACCTCCCAATCGCCCCCAATACGAGGTGCCGATACATGTTTGCTCCCCCCCCCCACACTAGTACATCCCTAGTATATATATAGACTACCTCCCAATCGCCCCCAATACGAGGTGCCGTGACATGTTTGCTGCCCCCACACTAGTACATCCCTAGTATAGTCACACAGACACCCATTCATACACTTACACCGTCACACAGTCACCCATTCATACACTCACACAGTCACCCATTCATACAGTCACACGGGCGCCCATTCATACACTCACGCCGTCACACAGTCACCATACATACACTCACACCGTCACACAGACACTCATTCATACACTCACACCGTCAAACAGTCACCCATTCATACACTCACACCGTCACACAGACACCAATTCATACACTCACACCGTCACACAGTCACACATTCATACAGTCACACTGACACCCATTCATACACTCACACCGTCACACAGTCACCCATTCATACACTCACACCATCACACAGTCACCAATTCATACACTCACACCGTCACACATACACCCATTCATACACTAACACTATCACCCATTCATACCGTCACACTGACACCCATTCGTACAGTCACACCGTCACACAGACAGCCATTCACACCTTCACACAGACACCCATTCACACCGTCACACAGACACACATTCACACCGTCATATCGTCACACAGACAGTCATTCACACCGTCACACAGACACCCATTCACACAGTGACACAGTCACCCATTCATACACTCACACTGACACCCATTCATACAGTCACACTGACACACATTCATACAGTCACCCATTCATACAGTCACACTGACACCCATTCCTAGAGTCACACCGTCACACAGACAGCCATTCACACCTTCACCCAGACACCCATTCACACCGTCACACAGACACACATTCACACCGTCATATCGTCACACAGACAGTCATTCACACCGTCACACAGACACCCATTCACACCGTCACAAATACACCCATTCATACAGTCACACTGACGCCCATTCATACAGTCACACATACACCCATTCATACAGTCACACAGACAGACATTCACACCGCCACACAGACACCCATACATACATTCACACTGACACCCATTCATACAGTCACACTGACACCCATTCATACAGTCATACTAGCACCCATTCATACAGTCACACTGACACCCATTCAAACAGTCACACAGACACCCATTCATACAGTCACACTGACACCCATTCATACAGTCATATTGACACCCATTCATACAGACACACTGACATCCATTCATACAGTCACACTGACACCCATTCATACAGTCACATTGACACCCATTCATACAGTCACACTGACACTCATTCATACATTCACACAGACACCCATTCATACAGTCACGCAGCCACCCATTCATACATTCACACTGACACCCATTCATACAGTCACACAGACACCCATTCACTCCGTCACACAGACACCCATTCACACAGTCACACTTTCAACAGTCACCCATTCATACATCACACCATAACACGACACCCATTCATACATCACACCATAAACAGCACACAACACACATCAACAGTCACACAGACACCCACAACACACACACACACACACACACCAAACACCACACACACACACACCACAACACACACACACCATCATACAGACAACCATTCACACCGTCACACTGACACCCATTCATACAGTCACACTGACACCCATTCATACAGTCACACTGACACCCATTCATATAACCCAACCAACACACCCACAACTCCACAGTCACCCATTCATACAGTCACACTGGCACCCATTCATACACTCACACCGTCACACAGTCACCCATCATACACCACACTCACACAGTCACCCATTCATACACTCACACCGTCACACAGCACCCATTCATACACTCACACCGTCACACCCCCATCATACACCACACGTCACACTGACACCCATTCATACAGTCACACTGACATCCATTCATACAGTCACACAGACACACATTCATACAGTCACACAGACACCCATTCATACAGTCACACTGACACCCATTCATACAGTCACACTGACACCCATTCATACAGTCAAACTGACACCTATTCATACAGTCACACTTACACCCATTCATACAGTCACACTGACACTCATTCATACATTCACACAGACACCCATTCATACAGTCACACAGCCACCCATTCACACCGTCACACAGACACACATTCACACAGTCACATAGACAGCCATTCACACCGTCACACTGACACCCATTCATACAATCACACTGACACCCATTCATACAGTCACACTGACACTCATTCATACAGTCACACTGACACACATTCATACATTCAAACTAACACCCATTCATACAGTCACACAGTCACCCATTCATACAGTCACACTGGCACCCATTCATACACTCACACCGTCACACAGTCACCCATACATACACTCACACCGTCACACAGTCACCCATTCATACACTCACACCGTCACACAGTCACCCATTCATACACTCACACCGTCACACAGCCACCCATTCATACACTCACACCGTCACACTGTCACCCATTCATACACTCACACCGTCACACAGTCACCCATTCATACACTCACACCGTCACACAGTCACCCATTCATACACTCACACCGTCACACAGTCACCCATTCATACACTCACACCGTCACACAGTCACCCATCATACACTCACACCGTCACACAGTCACCCATTCATACACTCACACCGTCACACAGTCACCCATTCATACACTCACACCGTCACAACTCACCCATTCATACACTCACACCGTCACACAGTCACCCATTCATACACTCACACCGTCACACAGTCACATATACATACACTCACACCGTCACACAGTCACCCATTCATACACTCACACCGTCACACAGTCACCCATTCATACACTCACACCGTCACACAGTCACCCATTCATACACTCACACCGTCACACAGTCACCCATTCATACACTCACACCGTCACACAGTCACCCATACATACACTCACACCTTCACACAGTCACCCATTCATACACTGACACCGTTACACAGGCACCCATTCATACACTCACACCGTCACACAGACACCCATTCATACACTCACACCTTCACACAGTCACCCATTCATACACTCACACCTTCAAACAGTCACCCATTCATACACTGACACCTTCACACAGTCACCCATTCATACACTCACACCTTCACACAGTCACCCATTCATACACTCACACCTTCACACAGTCACCCATTCATACACTTACACCGTCACACAGGCACCCATTCATACACTCACACCGTGACACAGTCACCCATTCATACACTCACACAGTCACCCATTCATACAGTCACACTGGCACCCATTCATACACTCACACCGTCAAACAGTCACCCATTCATACACTCACACCGTCACACAGACACCCATTCATACACTCACACCGTCACACAGTCACACATTCATACAGTCACACAGACACCCATGCATACAGTCACACAGACACCCATGCATACAGTCACACAGACACCCATGCATACAGTCACACAGACACCCATGCATACAGTCACACAGACACCCATTCATACATTCACACTGACACCCATTCATACAGTCACACTGACACCCATTCATGCAGTCACACTGACACCCATTCATACAGTCACACTGATACCCATTCATACAGTCACACTGACATCCATTCATACAGTCACACTGACACCCATTCATGCAGTCACACTGACACCCATTCAAACAGTCACACTGATACCCATTCATACAGTCACACTGACATCCATTCATACAGTCACACTGACACCCATTCATACAGTCACACTGACACCCATTCATACAGTCACACTGACATCCATTCATACAGTCACACTGGCACCCATTCATACACTCACACCGTCACACAGTCACCCATTCATACAATGACACCGTCACACAGGCACCCATTCATACACTCACACCGTCACACAGTCACCCATTCATACACTCACACCGTCACACAGACACCCATTTATACACTCACACAATCACACAGTCACCCATTCATACACTCACACCGTCACACAGACACCCATTCATACACTCACACCGTCACACAGTCACCCATTCATACACCCACACCGTCACACAGTCTCTCATGCATACACTCACACAATCACCCATACATACACTCACACCGTCACACAGTCACCCATTCATACACTCACACAGTCACCCATTTATACAGTCACACTGACACCCATTATACACTCACACTCTCACACAGTCACCCATTCATACACTCATACCGTCACACAGTCTCTCATTCATACAGTCACACAGCCACCCATTCATACATTCACACTGACACCCATTCATACAGTCACACAGATACCCATTCATACAGTCACACAGACACCCATTCACACAGTCACACAGACAACCATTCACACCGTCACACTGACACCCATTCATACAATCACACTGACACCCATTCATACAGTCACACTGACACTCATTCATACAGTCACACTGACACCCATTCATACATTCACACTAACACCCATTCATACAGTCACACAGTCACCCATTCATACAGTCACACTGGCACCCATTCATGCACTCACACCGTCACACAGTCACCCATACATACACTCACACCGTCACACAGTCACCCATTCATACACTCACACCGTCACAGTGTCACCCATTCATACACTCACACCGTCACACAGTCAACCATACATACACTCACACCGTCAAACAGTCACCCATTAATACACTCACACCGTCACACAGTAACCCATTCATACACTCACACCGTCACACAGTCACCCATTCATACACTCACACCGTCACACAGTCACCCATTCATACACTCACACCGTCACACAGTCACCCATACATACACTCACACCTTCACACAGTCACCCATTCATACACTGACACCGTTACACAGGCACCCATTCATACACTCACACCGTCAAACAGACACCCATTCATACACTCACACCTTCACACAGTCACCCATTCATACACTGACACCGTCACACAGTCTTCCATTTATACACTGACACCTTCACACAGTCACCCATTCATACACTCACACCTTCACACAGTCACCCATTCATACACTGACACCGTCACACAGGCACCCATTCATACACTCACACCGTCACACAGTCACCCATTCATACACTCACACAGTCACCCATTCATACAGTCACACTGGCACCCATTCATACACTCACACCGTCACACAGTCACCATACATACACTCACACCGTCACACAGACACCCATTCATACACTCACACCGTCAAACAGTCACCCATTCATACACTCACACCGCCACACAGTCACACATTCATACAGTCACACTGACACCCATTCATACACTCACACCGTCACACAGTCACCCATTCATACACTCACACCATCACACAGTCACTCATTCATACACTCACACCGTCACATAGACACCCATTCATACACTCACACCGTCACACAGTCACCCATTCATACACTCACACCTTCACACAGTCACCCATTCATACACTCACACCGTCACACAGACACCCATTCATACACTCACACCGTCACACAGTCACCCATTCATACACTCACACCGTCACACAGACACCCATTCATACACTCACACCGTCACACAGTCACCCATTCATACACGTCACACAGCACCCATTCATACACTCACACCGCATCATACACTCACACCGTCACACAGTCACCCATTCATACACTCACACAGTCACACAGTCACCCATTCATACACTCACACAGTCACCCATTCATACACTCACACCGTCACACAGTCACACAGTCACCCATTCATACACTCACACCGTCACACAGTCACCCATTCATACACTCACACAGTCACCCATTCATACACTCACACCGTCACACAGTCTCTCATTCATACACTCTCACAGTCACCCATTCATACAGTCACACTGGCACCCATTCATACACTCACACCGTCACACAGTCACCCATTATACACTCACACCCTCACACAGTCACCCATTCATACACTCACACCGTCACACAGACACCCATTCATAAACTCACACCATCACACAGTCACCCATTCATACACTCACACCGTCACACAGTCACCCATTCATACACTCACACCGTCACACAGACACCCATTCATACACTCACACCGTCACACAGACACACATTCATACACACACACCGTCACACAGTCAGGTATTCATACACTCACACCGTCACACAGTAACCCATTCATACACTCACACCGTCTCACAGTCACCCATACATACACTCACACCGTCACACAGTCACCCATACATACACTCACACCTTCACACAGTCACCCATTCATACACTGACACCGTCACACAGGCACCCATTCATACACTCACACCGTCACACAGACACCCATTCATACACTGACACCTTCACACAGTCACCCATTCATACACTGACACCGTCACACAGTCACCCATTCATACACTCACACCTTCACACAGTCACCCATTCATACACTCACACTTTCACACAGTCACCCATTCATACACTCACACCATAACACAGGCACCCATTCATACACTCACACCGTCACACAGTCACCCATTCATACACTCACACAGTCACCCATTCATACAGTCACACTGGCACCCATTCATACACTCACACCGTCACCATGAATACACTCACACAGTCACACTGACACCCATTCATACACTCACACCGTCAAACAGTCACCCATTCATACACTCACACAGTCACACAGACACCCATTCATACACTCACACCGTCACACAGTCACCCATTCATACAGTCACACTGACACCCATTCATACAGTCACACTGACACCCATTCATACAGTCACACTGACACCCATTCATACAGTCACACTGACACCCATTCATACAGTCACACTGACACCCTTCATACATCCACTGACACCCATTCATACACACACGCACCCATTCATACACTCACACGTCACACAGCACCCATTCATAACTCACACCTCACACAGTCACCCATTCATACACTCACACGTCACACAGACACCCATTCATACACTCACACCGTCACACAGTCACCCATTCATACACTCACACCGTCACACAGTCACCCATTCATACACTCACACCGTCACAGCATCATAGTCACACTGGCACCCATTATACACTCACACCCTCACACAGTCACCCATTCATACACTCACACCGTCACACAGTCACCCATTCATACACTCACACCGTCACACAGTCACCCATTCATACACTCACACCGTCACACAGTCACCCATTCATACAGTCACACTGGCACCCATTATACACTCACACCCTCACACAGTCACCCATTCATACACTCACACCGTCACACAGTCACCCATTCATACACTCACACCATCACACAGTCACCCATTCATACACTCACACCGTCACACAGACACCCATTCATAAACTCACACAGTCACACAGTCACCCATTCATACACTCACACCGTCACACAGACACCCATTCATACACTCACACCGTCACACAGTCAACCATTCATACACACACACCGTCACACAGTCACCCATTCATACACTCACACAGTCAAACATTCATACAGTCACACTGACACCCATTCATACAGTCACACTAACACCCATTCATACAGTCACACAGTCACCCATTCATACAGTCACACTGGCACCCATTCATACACTTACACCGTCACACAGTCACACATTCATACACTCACACCCTCACACAGACACCCAGTCATACACTTACACCGTCACACAGGCACCCATTCATACACTCACACCGTCACACAGTCACCCATTCATACACCACACCTCACACAGTCACCCATTCATACACTCACACTGGCACCCATTATACACTAACACCCTCACACAGTCACCCATTCATACAATAACAATGACACTCATTCATACCGTCACACTGACACCCATTCGTACAGTCAGATCTTAACACCTTCACACAGACACCCATTCACACTGTCACACAGACACACATTCACACCATCACATCGTCACACAGACAGCCATTCACATCGACATTCACACAGCCACCCATTCACACCGTTACAAAGACACACATTCACAACACACATCGTCACACAGACATCCATTCACACCGTCACACTGACACCCATTCATACAGTCACACTGACACCCATTCATACAGTCACCCATTCATACATTCACACAGACACCCATTCACACCGTCACATCGTCACACAGACAGCCATTCACACGGTCACAAAGACACCCATTCATACAGTCACACAGACACCCATTCATACATTCACACTGACACCCATTCATACAGTCACACTGACACCCATTCATACAGTCATACTGACATCCATTCATACATCACACTGACACCCATTCATACAGTCACACTGACACCCATTCATACAGTCACACAGACAGCCATTCACACCGTCACACAGACACTCATTCATACAGTCACACAGACACCCATTCATACAATCACACTGACACCCATTCATACAGTCACACTGACACCCATTCATACAGTCACACTGACACCCATTCATACAGTCACACTGACACCCATTCATACAGTCACACTGGCACCCATTCATACACTCACACCGTCACACAGTCACCCATTCATACACTCACACCATCAAACAGTCACCCATTCATACACTCACACCGTCAAACAGACACCCATTCATACACTCACACCGTCACACAGTCACCCATTCATACACTCACACCGTCACACAGACACCCATTCATACATTCACACCGTCACAGAGTCTCTCATTCATAGAGTCACACTGGCACCCATTATACACTCACACTCTTACACAGTCACCCATTCATACACTCACACCGTCAAACAGACACCCATTCATACACTCACACCGTCACACAGTCACCCATTCATACACTCACACCGTCACACAGTCACCCATTCATACAGTCACACTGGCACCCATTATACACTCACACCCTCACACAGTCACCCATTCATACACTCACACCGTCACACAGACACCCATTCATACACTCACACCATCACACAGTCACCCATTCATACACTCACACCGTCACACAGACACCCATTCATAAACTCACACAGTCACACAGTCACCCATTCATACACTCACACCGTCACACAGACACCCATTCATACACTCACACCGTCACACAGTCAACCATTCATACACACACACCGTCACACAGTCACCCATTCATACACTCACACAGTCAAACATTCATACAGTCACACTGACACCCATTCATACAGTCACACTAACACCCATTCATACAGTCACACAGTCACCCATTCATACAGTCACACTGGCACCCATTCATACACTTACACCGTCACACAGTCACACATTCATACACTCACACCCTCACACAGACACCCAGTCATACACTTACACCGTCACACAGGCACCCATTCATACACTCACACCGTCACACAGTCACCCATTCATACACTCACACAGTCACCCATTCATACACTCACACTGGCACCCATTATACACTAACTCCCTCACACAGTCACCCATTCATACAATAACAATGACACTCATTCATACCGTCACACTGACACCCATTCGTACAGTCAGATCTTAACACCTTCACACAGACACCCATTCACACCGTCACACAGACACACATTCACACCATCACATCGTCACACAGACAGCCATTCACATCGTAACATCTTCACACAGCCACCCATTCACACCGTTACAAAGACACACATTCACAACGACACATCGTCACACAGACATCCATTCACACCGTCACACTGACACCCATTCATACAGTCACACTGACACCCATTCATACAGTCACCCATTCATACATTCACACAGACACCCATTCACACCGTCACATCGTCACACAGACAGCCATTCACACGGTCACAAAGACACCCATTCATACAGTCACACAGACACCCATTCATACATTCACACTGACACCCATTCATACAGTCACACTGACACCCATTCATACAGTCATACTGACATCCATTCATACATCACACTGACACCCATTCATACAGTCACACTGACACCCATTCATACAGTCACACAGACAGCCATTCACACCGTCACACAGACACTCATTCATACAGTCACACAGACACCCATTCATACAATCATACTGACACCCATTCATACAGTCACACTGATACCCATTCATACAGTCACACTGACACCCATTCATACAGTCACACTGACACTCATTCATACATTCACACAGACACCCATTCATACAGTCACACAGCCACCCATTCATACATTCACACTGACACCCATTCATACAGTCACACAGACAACCATTCACACCGTCACACAGACACCCATTCACACAGTCACACAGACAGCAATTCAAAGCGTCACACTGACACCCATTCATACAGTCACACTGACACCCATTCATACAGTCACACAGACACCAATTCATACATTCACACTGACACCCATTCATACAGTCACACTGACATCCATTCATGCAGTCACACTGACACCTATTCATACAGTCACACTGACACCCATTCATACACTCACACCGTCACACAGACACCCATTCATACACTCACACAGTCACCCATTCATACAGTCACACTGGCACCCATTATACACTCACACCCTCACACAGTCACCCATTCATACACTCACACCGTCACACAGACACCCATTCATACACTCACACCGTCACACAGTCACCCATTCATACACTCACACCGTCACACAGTCACCCATTCATACACTCACACCATCACACAGTCACCCATTCATACACTCACACCGTCACTCAGACACCCATTCATACACTCACACCGTCACACAGTCACCCATTCATACACTCACACCATCACACAGTCACCCATTCATACACTCACACCATCACACAGTCACCCATTCATACACTCACACCGTCACACAGTCACCCATTCATACATTCACACCGTCACACAGTCACCCATTCATACACTCACACAGTCACCCATTCATACAGTCACACTGGCACCCATTCATACACTCACACCTTCACACAGTCACCCATACATACACTCACACCGTCACACAGACACCTATTCATACATTCACACCGTCACACAGTCACCCATTCATACACTCACACCGTCACACAGACACCCATTCATACACTCACACCGTCACACAGTCACCCATTCATACACTCACACTGGCACCCATTATACACTCACACCCTCACACAGTCACCCATTCATACACTAACACTGACACCCATTCATACCGTCACACTGACACCCATTCGTACAGTCACTTCGTAACACCTTCACACATACACACATTCACACCGTCACACAGACACACATTCACACCATCACATCGTCACACAGACAGCCATTCACATCGTAACATCTTCACACAACCACCCATTCACACAGTCACACAGACAAACATTCACACCGTCACATCGTTACACAGACAGCCCTTCACACCGTCACACTGACACCCATTCATACAGTCACACTGACACCCATTCATACAGTCACCCATTCATACAGTCACACAGACACCCATTCACACCGTCACATCGTCACACAGACAGCCATTCACACCGTCACACAGACACACATTCACACCATCACATCGTCACAAAGACACCCAGTCATACAGTCACACAGACAGCCATTCATACAGCCACACAGACACCCATTCATACATTCAAACTGACACCAATTCATACAGTCACACTGACACCCATTCATACAGTCATACTGACATCCATTCATACAGTCACACTGACACCCATTCATACAGTCACACAGACACCCATTCATATAGTCACACTGACACACATTCATACAGTCACACTGACACCCATTCATACAGTCACACAGACAGCCATTCACACCGTCACACAGACACTCATTCATAGAGTCACACCGTCATACAGTCACCCATTCATACACTCACACCGTCACACAGTCTCTCATTCATACATTCACACCGTCACACAGACACCCATTCATACACTCACACCGTCACACAGACACCCATTCATACACTCACACCGTCACACAGTCACCCATTCATACACTCACACCGTCACACAGACACCCATTCATACACTCACACCACCACACAGTCTCTCATTCATACACTCGCACAGTCACCCATTCATACAGTCACACTGGCACCCATTATACACCCACACGCTCACTGTCACCCATTCATACACTCACACCGTCACACAGACAAACATTCACACCGTCACATCGTCACACAGACAGCCATTCACACAGTCACACTGACACCTATTCATACAGTCACACTGACACCCATTCATACAGTCACCCATTCATACAGTCACACAGACAACCATTCACACCGTCACATCGTCACAGACAGCCATTCACACCGTCACACAGACACCCATTCACACCGTCACATCGTCACAAAGACACCCAGTCATACAGTCACACAGACAGCCATTCATACAGCCACACAGACACCCATTCATACATTCACACTGACACCAATACATACAGTCACACTGACACCCATTCATACAGTCATACTGACATCCATTCATACAGTCACAATGACACCCATTCATACAGTCACACAGACACCCATTCATATAGTCACACTGCAACCCATTCATACAGTCACACTGACACCCATTCATACAGTCACACAGACAGCCATTCACACCGTCACACAGACACTCATTCATAGAGTGACACCGTCACACAGTCACATATTCATACACTCACACCGTCACACAGTCTCTCATTCATACACTCACACCGTCACACAGACACCCATTCATACAATCACACCGTCACACAGACACCCATTCATACACTAACACCGTCAAACAGTCACCCATTCATACACTCACACCGTCACACAGACACCCATTCATACACTCACACCGTCACACAGTCACCCATTCATACACTCACACCGTCACACAGACACCCATTCATACAATCACACCGTCACACAGTCTCTCATTCATACACTCACACAGTCACCCATTCATACAGTCAAACTGGCACCCATTATACACCCACACGCTCACACAGTCACCCATTCATACACTCACACCGTCACACAGACACCCATTCATACATTCACACCGTCACACAGACACCCATTCATACACTCACACCGTCACACAGACACCCATTCATACAGTCACACAGACACCCATTCACACCGTCACATCGTCACACAGACAGCCATTCACACGGTCACAAAGACACCCATTCATACAGTCACACAGACAGCCATTCATACAGTCACACAGACACCCATTCATACATTCACACTGACACCCATTCATACAGTCACACTGACACCAATTCATACATTCACACTGACACCCATTCATACAGTCACACTGACATCCATTCATGCAGTCACACTGACACCTATTCATACAGTCACACTGACACCCATTCATACACTCACACAGTCACACAGACAGCCATTGACACCGTCACACAGACACTCATTCATACAGTCACAGAGACACCCATTCATACAGTCACACTGACACTCATTCATAAAGTCACACTGACACCCATTCATACAGTCACACTGACACCCATTCATACAGACACACAGACACCCATTCATACACGCACACCGTCACACAGTCACACATTCATACACTCACACCGTCACACAGACACACATTCATACACTCACACCGTCACACAGACACCCATTCATACACTCACACCGTCACACAGTCGCCCATTCATACATTCACACCGTCACACAGACACCCATTCATACACTCACACCGTCACAAAGTCACCCATTCATACACTCACACAGTCACCCATTCATACACTCACACCGTCACACAGTCTCTCATTCATACACTCACACCGTCACACAGTCACCCATTCATACACTCACACCATCACACAGTCTCTCATCCATACACTCACACAGTAACCCATTCTACACTCACACCGTCACACAGTCACCCATTCATACACTCACACAGTCACCCATTCATACACTCACACCGTCACACAGTCTCTCATTCATACACTCACACCGTCACACAGTCACCCATTCATACACTCACACCAACACACAGTCTCTCATTCATACACTCACACAGTCACCCATAAATACACTCACACAGTCACCCATTCATACACTCACACCATCACACAGTCTCTCATTCATACACTCACACAGTCACCCATTCATACACTCACACCGTCACACAGTCACCCATTCATACACTCACACCGTCACACAGACACCCATTCATACACTCACACCGTCACACAATCACCCATTCATACACTCACACAGTCATCCATTCATACACTCACACCGTCTCACAGTCTCTCATTCATACACTCACACCGTCACACAGTCACCCATTCATACACTCACACCATCACACAGTCTCTCATTCATACACTCACACCGTCACACAGTCACCCATTCATACTCTCACACAGTCACCCATTCATACACTCACACCGTCACACATTCATACACTCACATCGTCACACCGTCACACAGTCACCCATTCATACACTCACACAGTCACCCATTCATACACTCACACCATCACACAGTCTCTCATTCATACACTCACACCGTCACACAGTCACCCATTCATACTCTCACACAGTCAGCCATTCATACACTCACACCGTCACACATTCATACACTCACACAGTCACACCGTCACACAGTCACCCATTCATACACTCACACAGTCACCCATTCATACACTTACACAGTCACACCGTCACACAGTCACCCATTCATACACTCACACCGTCACCCATTCATACACTCACATTACCACCCATTCATACACTCACACAGTCACCCATTCATACACTCACACCGTCACACAGTCCTCATTCATACACTCACACCGTCACACAGTCACCCATTCATACACTCACACCGTCACAAAGTCACCCATTCATACACTCACACCGTCACACAGTCACCCATTCATACACTCACACCGTCACACAGTCACCCATTCATACACTCACACCGTCACACAGTCACCCATTCATACACTCACACACCGTCACCCATTCATACACTCACACAGTCACACAGTCACCCATTCATACACTCACACAGTCACCCATTCATACACTCACACCGTCAAACAGTCACCCATTCATACACTCACACTGTCCCACAGTCACCCATTCATACACTCACACCGTCACACAGTCACCCATTCATACACTCACACCGTCACACAGTCACCAATTCATACACTCACACAGTCACCCATTCATACACTCACACCTTCACACAGTCACCCATTCATACACTCACACCGTCACCCATTCATACACTCACACAGTCACACAGTCACCCATTCATACACTCACACCATCACACAGTCACCCATTCATACACTCACACCGTCACACAGACACCCATTCATACACTCACACCGTCACACAGTCACCCATTCATACACTCACACAGTCACACACACACACATTCATACAGTCACACAGACACCCATTCATACAGTCACACAAACACCCATTCATACAGTCACACTGACACCCATTCATACAGTCACAATGACACCCATTCATACAGTCATACTGACACCCATTCATACCGTCACACTGACATCCATTTACACAGTCACACAGACACCCATTCATACAGTCATACTGACACCCATTCATACCTTCACACTGACACCTATTCATACAGCCACACTGAAACCCAATCATACAGCCACACAGACACCCATTCACACCGTCACACTGACACCCATTCAGACCGTCACACAGACACCCATTCACACAGTCACACTGACACCCATTCATACAGTCACACTGACACCCATTCATACAGTCACACAGACACCCATTCACACAGTCACACTGACACCCATTCATACAGTCACACTGACACCCATTCATACAGTCACACAGACACCCATTCATACAATCACACTGACACCCATTCACACAGTCACACTGACACCCATTCAAATATTCACACTGACACCCATTCATACAGTCACACAGTCACACAGTCACACAGTCACCCATTCATACAGTCACACTGGCACCCATTCATACAGTCACACCGTCACCCATTCATACATCTCACAGACACCCATTCATACAGTCACACTGACACCCATTCACACCGTCACATTGACACCCATTCATATAGTCACTCATACACCCATTCATACAGTCACACTGAAACCCAGTCACACCGTCACACTGACACCCATTCATACAGTCACACTGACACCCATTCATACCGTCACACTGACACCCATTTATACAGTCACACAGACACCCATTAATACAGTCATACTGACACCCATTCATACCGTCACACTGACACCCATTTACACAGACACACAGACACCCATTCATACAGTCATACTGACACCCATTCATACCTTCAAACTGACACCCATTCATACCTTCACACTGACACCCATTCATACAGCCACACAGACACCCATTCACACCGTCACACTGACACCCATTCACACCGTCACACAGACACCCATTCACACCGTCACACTGACACCGATTCACACCGTCACACTGACACCCATTCATACAGTCACACTGACACCCATTCATACAGTCACCCATTCATACAGTCACACAGACACCCATTCACACCGTCACATCGTCACACAGACAGCCATTCACACGGTCACAAAGACACCCATTCATACAGTCACACAGACAGCCATTCATACAGCCACACAGACACCCATTCATACAGTCACACTGACACCCATATATACAGTCATACAGACACCCAGTCACACCGTCACACAGACACCCATTCATATAGTCACACTGACACCCAGTCACACCATCACACAGACACCGTTTCACACCGTCACACAGACACACAGTCATACAGTCACACCGTCATACAGACAACTAGTCACACCGCAACACAGACACCAGTCATACAGTCACACCATCACACAGACACCCAGTCATACAGTCACCCATTCATACAGTCACACTGACACCAATTTATACAGTTACACATACACCCAGTCACACCTTCACACAGACACACAGGCTTACAGTTACACCGTCACACAGACACCCAGTCATACAGTCACACATACACCTAATCATGCAGTCACACTGGCACCCATTCATACAGTCACACAGACACCCAGTCATTCAGTCACACATACACCTATTCATGCAGTCACACTGACACCCATTCATACAGCCACACAGACAACAATTCATACATTCAAACTGACACCAATTCATACAGTAACACAGACTCCCATTCATACAGTCACACAGACACCCATTCATACTGTCACGCAGACACCCATTCACACATTCACACTGACACCCATTCATACAGTCACACTGACACCCACTCACACAGTCACACAGACACTCATTCATACATTCATACTGACACCCATTCATACAGTCACACTGACACCAATTCATACATTCAAACTGACACCCATTCATACAGTCACACAGACACCCATTCATACAGTCACACTGACACCCATTCATACAGTCATACTGACACACATTCATACAGTCACACAGTCACCCATTCACACCGTCACCCATTCATACAGTCACACAGACACCCATTCATACAGTCACACTGACACCCATTCATACAGTCACACAGACACCCATTCATACAGTCACACAGACACCCATTCACACCGTCACACAGACATCCATTCATACAGTCACACTGACACCCATTCATACAGTCACACATACACCCATTCTTACAGTCACACAGATACCCATTCATACAGTCACACAGACATTCATTCATACAGTCACACTGACAACCATACACACCGTCACACAGACAGCCATTCATACAGTCACACTGACACCCTTTAATACAGCCACACATACACCCATTCATACAGTCACACAGACACCCATTCATACAGTCACACAGTCACACAGTCACCCATTCATAAAGTCACACTGGCACCCATTCATACAGTCACACCGTCACCCATTCATACATCTCACAGACACCCATTCATACAGTCACACTGACACCCATTCACACCGTCACATTGACACCCATTCATACAGTCACACATACACCCATTCATACAGTCACACTGAAACCCAGTCACACCGTCACACTGACACCCATTCATACAGTCACACTGACACCCATTCATACCGTCACACTGACACCCATTTATACAGTCACACAGACACCCATTAATACAGTCATACTGACACCCATTCATACCGTCACACTGACACCCATTTACACAGACACACAGACACCCATTCATACAGTCATACTGACACCCATTCATACCTTCACACTGACACCCATTCATACCTTCACACTGACACCCATTCATACAGCCATACAGACACCCATTCACACCGTCACACTGACACCCATTCACACCGTCACACAGACACCCATTCACACCGTCACACTGACACCCATTCACACCGTCACACTGACACCC
Organism: Archivesica marissinica; assembly: GCA_014843695.1. Classification (NCBI taxonomy): domain Eukaryota; kingdom Metazoa; phylum Mollusca; class Bivalvia; order Venerida; family Vesicomyidae; genus Archivesica; species Archivesica marissinica. Next base: position 73,449 of record JABXNX010000146.1, read on the forward strand.
ATTCATACAGTCACACTGACACCCATTCATGCAGTCACCCATTCATACAGTCACACAGACACCCATTCACACCGTCACATCGTCACACAAACAGCCATTCACACGGTCACAAAAACACCCATTCATACAGTCACACAGACAGACATTCATACAGCCACACAGACACCCATTCATACAGTCACACTGACACCCATACATACAGTCATACAGACACCCAGTCACACCGTCACACAGACACCCATTCATATAGTCACACTGACACCCAGTCACACCATCACACAGACACCGTTTCACACCGTCACACAGACACACAGTCATACAGTCACACCGTCATACAGACACCTAGTCACACCGCCACACAGACACCAGTCATACAGTCACACCATCACACAGACACCCAGTCATACAGTCACCCATTCATACAGTCACACTGACACCAATTTATACAGTTACACATACACCCAGTCACACCTTCACACATACACACATGCTTACAGTTACACCGTCACACAGACAACCAGTCATACAGTCACACATACACCTATTCATGCAGTCACACTGGCACCCATTCATACAGTCACACAGACACCCAGTCATACAGTCACACATACACCTATTCATGCAGTCACACTGGCACCCATTCATACAGTCACACATACACCCATTCATACAGTCATACTGGCACCCATTCATACAGTCACACTGACACCCATTCATACAGTCACACTGACACTCATTCATACATTCACACTGATACCCATTCATACAGTCACACTGACACCCATTCATACAGCCACACAGACACCAATTCATACAGTCACACAGACACCCATTCATACTGTCACACAGACACCCATTCACACATTCACACTGACACCCATTCATACAGTCACACTGACACCCACTCACACAGTCACACAGACACACATTCATACATTCATACTGACACCCATTCATACAGACACACTGACACCAATTCATACATTCACACTGACACCCATTCATACAGTCACACATACACCCATTCATACAGTCACACTGACACCCATTCATACAGTCATACTGACACACATTCATACAGTCACACAGTCACCCATTCACACCGTCACCCATTCATACAGTCACACAGACACCCATTCATACAGTCACACTGACACCCATTCATACAGTCACACAGACACCCATTCATACAGTCACACATACACCCATTCACACCGTCACACAGACATCCATTCATACAGTCACACTGACACCCATTCATACAGTCACACATACACCCATTCATACAGTCACACAGATACCCATTCATACAGTCACACAGACATTCATTCATACAGTCACACTGACACCCATACACACAGTCACACAGACAGCCATTCATACAGTCACACTGACACCCTTTAATACAGCCACACATACACCCATTCATACAGTCACACAGACACCCATTCATACAGTCACACTGGCACCCATTCACACCGTCACACAGACAGCCATTCATACAGTCACGCTGACACCCATTCATACAGTCACAAACACACCCATTCATACAGTCAAACAGACACCCATTCATACAGTCACACATACACCCATTCATACAGTCATACAGACACCCATTCATACAGTCATACAGACATCCATTCATACAGTCACACAGACACCCATTCATACAGTCACACATACACCCATTCATACAGTCACACAGACACCCATTCATACAGTCACACTGACACCCATTCACACCGTCACACAGACAGCCATTCATACAGTCACACTGACACCCATTCATACAGTCACACATACACCCATTCATAAAGTCACACATACACCCATTCATACAGTCACACATACACCCATTCATACAGTCACACTGACACCCATTCACACCGTCAGACAGACAGCCATTCATAAAGTCACACTGACACCCATTAATACCGTCACACATACACCCATTCATACAGTCACACTGACACCCATTCGCAACGTCACACAGACAGCCATTCATACAGTCACATTGACACCCATTCATACAGTCACACATACACCCATTCATACAGTCACACACACACCTATTCATACAGTCACACATACACCCATTCACACCGCCACACAGACACCCATTCATACAGTCACACTGACACCCATTCATACAGTCACACAGACACACATTCACACAGTCACACAGACAGCTATTCACACCGTCACACAGACACCCATTCATACATTCACACTGACACCCATTCATACAGTCACACTGACACCCATTCACACCGTCACACTGACACCCATTCATACAGTCATACTGACACCCATTCATACATTCACACAGACACCCATTCATACAGTCACACTGACACTCATTCATACATTCACACTGACACCCATTCATACAGTCACACAGACACCCATTCATATAGTCACACTGACACCCATTCATACAGTCACACTGACACCCATTCATACAGTCACACTGACACCCATTCATACAGTCACACATACACCCATTCATACAGTCACACAGACACCCATTCATACATTCACACTGACACCCATTCATACAGTCACACTGACACCCATTCATACAGTCACACAGACACCCATTCATACATTCACACTGATACCCATTCATACATTCACACTGATACCCACTCACACAGTCACACAGACACCCATACACAGTCACACAGACACCCATTCATACAGTCACACTGACACCCATTCATACAGTCACACTGACACTCATTCATACATTCACACTGACACCCATTCATACAGTCACACTGACACCCATTCATACAGCCACACAACCACCAATGCATACATTCACACTGACACCCATTCATACTGTCACACATACACCCATTCATAAGTCACACTGGCACCCATTCATACTGTCAGACAGACACCCATTCACACATTCACACTGACACTCATTCATACATTCACACTGACACCCATTCATACAGTCACACTGACACCCATTGATACAGCCACACAGACACCAATTCATACATTCACACTGACACCCATTCTTACAGTCACACATACACCCATTCATATGTCACACTGACACCCATTCATACTGTCAGACAGACACCCATTCACACATTCACACAGACATCCATTCATACAGTCACACTGACACCCATTCATACAGTCACACATACACCCATTCATACAGTCACACAGATACCCATTCATACAGTCACACAGACATTCATTCATACAGTCACACTGACACCCATACACACAGTCACACAGACAGCCATTCATACAGTCACACTGACACCCTTTAATACAGCCACACATACACCCATTCATACAGTCACACAGACACCCATTCATACAGTCACACTGGCACCCATTCACACCGTCACACAGACAGCCATTCATACAG
>JABXNX010000682.1:0-14850 GCA_014843695.1 Archivesica marissinica
ACTGTCTGGTATACTGGAGAACTGTCTGGTATACTGGAGAACTGTCTGGTATACTGGAGAACTGGCTGGTATACAAGAGAACTGGCTGGTATACACGAGAACTTTCTGGTATACACGAGAACTGATTGGTATACTGGAGACCTGTCTGGTATACACGAGAACTGTCTGGTATACTGGAGAACTGTCTGGAATACTGGAGAACTGTCTGGTATACTGGAGAACTGGCTGGTATACACGAGAACTGTTTGATATACACGAGAACTGTCTGCTATACTGGAGAACTGTCTGGTATACTGGAGAACTGTCTGGTATACTGGAGAACTGGCTGGTATACTGGAGAACTGGCTGGTATACACGAGAATTTTCTGGTATACACGAGAACTCTCTGGTATACACGAGAACTGTCTGGTATACTGGAGAACTGTCTGGTATACACGAGAACTGTCTGGTATACTGGAGAACTGTCTGTTATACTGGAGAACTGTCTGGTATACACGAGAACTGTCTGGTATACTGGAGAACTGTCTGGTATACACGAGAACTCTGGTATACACGAGAACTCTGTATACACGAGACGCTGGTATACAAACTGCGTTACACGAGAACTGCTGGTATACACGAGAAACTGTCTGGTATACTGGAAGAAACTGTCTGGTATACGAAAAACTGTCTGGTATACACGAGAACTGCTGGTATCACGAGAACTGTCTGGTATACACGAGAACTGTCTGGTATACACGAGAACTGTCTGGTATACACGAGAACTGGCTGGTATACTGGAGAACTGGCTGGTATACACGAGAACTGGCTGGTATACTGGAAACTGTCTGGTATACTGGAGAACTGTCTGGTATACACGAGAACTGTCTGGTATACTGGAGAACTGTCTGCTATACACGAGAACTGTCTGGTATACACGAGAACTGTCTGGTATACTGGAGAACTGTCTGGTATACTGGAGAACTGTCTGGTATACTGGAGAACTGTCTGGTATACTGGAGAACTGACTGGTATACTGGAGAACTGGCTGGTATACTGGAGAACTGTCTGTTATACTGGAGAACTGGCTGGTATACACGAGAACTGGCTGGTATACTGGAGAACTGACTGGTATACTGGATAACTGACTGGTATACACGAGAACTGTATGGTATACTGGAGAACTGTCTGGTATACACGAGAACTGGCTGGTATACTGGAGAACTGTCTGGTATACTGGAGAACTGTCTGGTATACACGAGAACTGTCTGGTATACACGAAAACTGTCTGGTATACACGAGAACTGTCTGGTATACACGAGAACCCTCTGGTATACACGAGAACTGGCTGGTATACTGGAGAACTGGCTGGTACACACGAGAACTGGCTGGTATACTGGAGAACTGTCTGGTATACTGGAGAACTGTCTGTTATACACGAGAACTGTCTGTATACTGAGAACTGCTGCTATACACGAGAACTGGCTGGTATACTGGAGAACTGTCTGGTATACTGGAGAACTGTCTGGTATACTGGAGAACTGTCTGGTATACTGGAGAACTGTCTGGTATACTGGAGAACTGGCTGGTATACACGAGAACTCTCTGGTATACACGGAGAACTGTCTGGTATACTGGAGAACTGTCTGGTATACTGGAGAACTGTCTGGTATACACGAGAACTGTCTGGTATACACGAGAACTGTCTGGTATACTGGAGAACTGTCTGGTATACACGAGAACTGGCTGGTATACTGGAGAACTGTCTGGTATACTGGAGAACTGTCTGGTATACTGGAGAACTGTCTGGTATACTGGAGAACTGTCTAGTATACACGAGAACTGTCTGGTATACTGGAGAACTGTCTGCTATACACGAGAACTGTCTGGTATACACGAGAACTGGCTGGTATACTGGAGAACTGTCTGGTATACTGGAGAACTGTCTGGTATACTGGAGAACTGTCTGGTATACTGGAGAACTGCCTGGTATACTGGTAAACTGTCTCGTATACTGGAGAACTGACTGGTATACTGGAGAACTGGCTGGTATACTGGAGAACTGTCTGGTATACTGGAGAACTGTCTGGTATACTGGAGAACTGGCTGGTATACTGGAGAACTGGCTGGTATAAACGAGAACTCTCTGGTATACACGAGAACTGTCTAGTATACTGGAGAACTGTCTGGTATACACGAGAACTGTCTGGTATACACGAGAACTGTCTGTTATACTGGAGAACTGTCTTGTATACACGAGAACTGTCTGGTATACACGAGAACTGTCTGGTATACTGGAGAACTGTCTGGTATTCTGGAGACCTGCCTGGTATACTGGTAAACTGTCTGGTATACTGGAGAACTGTATGGTATACTGGAGACCTGTCTGGTATACAATAGAACTGGCTGGTATACTGGAGAACTGTCTGGTATACTGGAGAACTGTCTGGTATACACGAGAACTGTCTGGTATACACGAGAACTGTCTGGGATACACGAGAACTGTCTGGTATACACGAGAAGAGAACTGTCTGGTATACACGAGAACTGTCTGGTATACTGGAGAACTGTCTGGTATACTGGATAACTGGCTGGTATACACGAGAACTGTCTGGTATACACGAGAACTGTCTGGTATACTGGAGAACTGTCTGGTATACTGGAGAACTGACTGGTATACTGGAGAACTGTCTGGTATACTGGAGAACCTCTGGTATACTGGAGAACTGTCTGTTATACTGGAGAACTGTCTGGTATACTGGAGAACTGTCTTGTATACACGAGAACTGTCTGGTATACACGAGAACTGTCTGGTATACTGGAGAACTGTCTGGTATACACGAGAACTTTCTGGTATACTGGAATACTGTCTGATATACTGGAGAACTGTCTGGTATACACGAGAACTGTCTGGTATACTGGTGATCTGTCTGCTATACACGAGAACTGTCTGGTATACACGAGAACTGGTTGGTATACTGGAAAACTGTCTGGTATACTGGAGAACGGTCTGGTATACTGGTAAACTGTCTGGTATACTGGAGAACTGGCTGGTATGCTGTAATACTGTCTGGTATACTGGAGAACGGTCTGGTATACACGAGAACTGTCTGGTATACTGGAGAACTGTCTGGTATACACGAGAACTGTCTGGTATACATGAGAACTGTCTGGTATACACGAGAACTGGATGGTATACTGGAGAACTGGCTGGTATACACGAGAACTGGCTGGTATACTGGAGAACTGTCTTGTATACTGGAGAACTGTCTGGTATACACGAGAACTCTCTGGTATACTGGACAACTGTCTGCTATACACGAGAACTGTCTGGTATACACGAGAACTGGCTGGTATACTGGAGAACTGTCTGGTATACTGGAGAACTGTCTGGTATACTGGAGAACTGTCTGGTACACTGGAGAACTGGCTGGTATACAAGAGAACTGGCTGGTATACACGAGAACTTTCTGGTATACACGAGAACTGATTGGTATACTGGAGACCTGTCTGGTATACACGAGAACTGTCTGGTATACTGGAGAACTGTCTGGAATACTGGAGAACTGTCTGGTATACTGGAGAACTGGCTGGTATACACGAGAACTGTTTGGTATACACGAGAACTGTCTGCTATACTGGAGAACTGTCTGGTATACTGGAGAACTGTCTGGTATACTGGAGAACTGGCTGGTATACTGGAGAACTGGCTGGTATACACGAGAACTTTCTGGTATACACGAGAACTGTCTGGTATACACGAGAACTGTCTGGTATACACGGAACTGTCTGGTATACACGAGAACTGTCTGGTATACACGAGAACTGGCTGGTATACTGGAGAACTGGTGGTATACACGAGAATGGCTGGTATACTGGAAACTGTCTGGTATACTGGAGAACTGTCTGGTATACACGAGAACTGTCTGGTATATTGGAGAACTGTCTGCTATACACGAGAACTGTCTGGTATACACGAGAACTGGCTGGTATACTGGAAAACTGTCTGGTATACTGGAGAACTGTCTGGTATACTGGAGAACTGTCTGGTATTCTGGAGAACTGCCTGGTATACTGGTAAACTGTCTCGTATACTGGAGAACTGACTGGTATACTGGAGAACTGGCTGGTATACTGGAGAACTGTCTGGTATACTGGAGAACTGTCTGGTATACTGGAGAACTGGCTGGTATACTGGAGAACTGGCTGGTATAAACGAGAACTCTCTGGTATACACGAGAACTGTCTAGTATACTGGAGAACTGTCTGGTATACACGAGAACTGTCTGGTATACACGAGAACTGTCTGTTATACTGGAGAACTGTCTTGTATACACGAGAACTGTCTGGTATACACGAGAACTGTCTGGTATACACGAGAACTGTCTGGTATACACGTGAACTGTCTGGTATACACGAGAACTGTCTGGTATACACGAGAACTGGCTGGTATACTGGAGTACTGGCTGGTATACACGAGAACTGGCAGGTATACTGGAATACTGTCTGATATATTGGATAACTGTCTGGTATACATGAGAACTGTCTGGTATACTGGAGAACTGTCTGCTATACACGAGAACTGTCTGGTATACACGAGAACTGGCTGGTATACTGGAGAACTGTCTGGTATACTGGAGAACTGCCTGGTATACTGGTAAACTGTCTGGTATACTGGAGAACTGGCTGGTATGCTGGAATACTGTCTAGTATACTGGAGAACTGTCTGGTATACACGAGAACTGTCTGGTATACTGGAGAACTGTCTGGTATACACGAGAACTGTCTGGTATACACGAGAATTGTCTGGTATACTGGAGAACTGGTTGGTATACACGAGAACTGGCTGGTATACTGGAGAACTGTCTGGTATACTGGAGAACTGTCTGGTATACACGAGAACACTCTGGTATAGTGGAGAACTGTCTGCTATACACGAGAACTGTCTGGTATACACGAGAACTGTCTGGTATACTGGAGAACTGTCTGGAATACTGGAGAACTGTCTGGTATACTGGAGAACTGGCTGGTATACACGAGAACTGTATGCTATACTGGAGAACTGTCTGGTATACTGGAGAACTGTCTGGTATACTGGAGAACTGTCTGGTATACTGGAGAACTGTCTGGTATACTGGAGAACTGTCTGGTATACTGGAGAACTGTCTGGTATACTGTAGAACTGGCTGGTATACTGGAGAACTGGCTGGTATACACGAGAACTCTCTGGTATACACGAGAACTGTCTGGTATACTGGAGAACTGTCTGGTATACACGAGAACTGTCTGGTATACACGAGAACTGTCTGTTATACTGGAGAACTGTCTTGTATACACGAGAACTGTCTGGTATACACGAGAATTGTCTGGTATATACGTGAACTGTCTGGTATACACGAGAACTGTCTGGTATACACGAGAACTGGCTGGTATACTGGAGAACTGGCTGGTATACACGAGAACTGGCTGGTATACTGGAATACTGTCTGGTATACTGGAGAACTGTCTGGTATACACGAGAACTGTCTGGTATACTGGAGAACTGTCTGCTATATACGAGAACTGTCTGGTATACACGAGAACTGGCTGGTATACTGGAGAACTGTCTGGTATACTGGAGAACTGCCTGGTATACTGGAGAACTGTCTGGTATACTGGAGAACTGCCTGGTATACTGGTAAACTGTCTGGTATACTGGTATACTGGAGAACTGACTTGTATACTGGAGAACTGGCTGGTATACTGGAGAACTGTCTGTTATACTGGAGAACTGGCTGGTATACACGAGAACTGGCTGGTATACTGGAGAACTGTCTGGTATACTGGATAACTGACTGGTATACTGGAGAACTGTCTGGTATACTGGAGAACTGTCTGGTATACACGAGAACTGGCTGGTATACTGGAGAACTGTCTGGTATACTGGAGAACTGTCTGGTATACACAAGAACTGTATGGTATACACGAGAACTGTCTGGTATACACGAGAACTCTCTGGTATACACGAGAACTGGCTGGTATACTGGAGAACTGGCTGGTACACACGAGAACTGGCTGGTATACTGGAGAACTGTCTGGTATACTGGAGAACTGTCTGGTATACACGAGAAATGTCTGGTATACTGGAGAACTGTCTGCTATACACGAGAACAGTCTGGTATACACGAGAACTGTCTGGTATACTGGAGAACTGTCTGGTATACACGAGAACTGTCTGGTATACACGAGAACTGGCTGGTATACTGGAGAACTGTCTGGTATACTGGAGAACTGTCTGGTGTAATAGAGAACTGTCTGGTATACTAGAGAACTGCCTGGTATACTGGTAAACTGTCTGGTATACTGGAGAACTGAATGGTATACTGGAGAACTGGCTGGTATACTGGAGAACTGTCTGTTATACTGGAGAACTGGCTGGTATACACGAGAACTGGCTGGTATACTGGAGAACTGTCTGGTATACTGGAGAACTGACTGGTATACACGAGAACTGTCTTGTATACACGAGAACTGGCTGGTATACACGAGAACTGGCTGGTATACTGGAGAACTGTCTGGTATACTGGAGAACTGTCTGGTATACTGGAGAACTGTCTGGTATACTGGAGAACTGTCTGGTATACACGAGAACTGGCTGGTATACTGGAGAACTGTCTGGTATACTGGAGAACTGTCTGGTATACACGAGAACTGTCTGGTATACACGAGAACTGTCTGGTATACACGAGAACTGGCTGGTATACTGGAGAACTGGCTGGTATACTGGAGAACTGGCTGGTATACACGAGAACTGTCTGGTATACTGGAGAACTTGTTGGTATACACGAGAACTGGCTGGTATACTGGAGAACTGGCTGGTATCTGGAATACTGTCTGTATACTGGAGAACTGTCTGGTATACATGAGAACTGTCTGGTATACTGGAGAACTGTCTGGTATACACGAGAACTGTCTGGTATACACGAGAACTGTCTGGTATACTGGAGAACTGGCTGGTATACACGAGAACTGGCTGGTATACTGGAGAACTGTCTGGTATACTGGAGAACTGTCTGGTATACACGAGAACTGTCTGGTATACTGGAGAACTGTCTGCTATACACGAGAACTGTCTGGTATACACGAGAACTGTCTGGTATACTGGAGAACTGTCTGGTATACTGGAGAACTGTCTGGTATACTGGAGAACTGGCTGGTATACACGAGAACTGTCTGGTATACTGGAGAACTGTCTGGTATACTGGAGAACTGTCTGGTATACTGGAGAACTGTCTGGTATACTGGAGAACTGTCTGGTATACTGGAGAACTGTCTGGTATACTGGAGAACTGTCTGGTATACTGGAGAACTGGCTGGTATACTGGAGAACTGGCTGGTATACACGAGAACTCTCTGGTATACACGAGAACTGTCTGGTATACTGGAGAACTGTCTGGTATACACGAGAACTGTCTGGTATACACGAGAACTGTCTGTTATACTGGAGAACTGTCTTGTATACACGAGAACTGTCTGGTATACACGAGAATGTCTGGTATACACGTGAACTGTCTGGTATACACGAGAACTGTCTGGTATACACGAGAACTGGCTGGTATACTGGAGAACTGGCTGGTATACACGAGAACTGGCTGGTATACTGGAAAACTGTCTGGTATACTGGAGAACTGTCTGGTATACACGAGAACTGTCTGGTATACACGAGAACTGGCTGGTATACACGAGAACTGTCTGGTATACACGAGAACTGGCTGGTATACTGGAGAACTGTCTGGTATACTGGAGAACTGTCTGGTATACTGGAGAACTGTCTGGTATACTGGAGAACTGCCTGGTATACTGGTAAACTGTCTCTGGTATACTGGAGAACTGACTTGTATACTGGAGAACTGGCTGGTATACTGGAGAACTGTCTGTTATACTGGAGAACTGGCTGGTATACACGAGAACTGGCTGGTATACTGGAGAACTGTCTGGTATACTGGATAACTGACTGGTATACTGGAGAACTGTATGGTATACTGGAGAACTGTCTGGTATACACGAGAACTGGCTGGTATACTGGAGAACTGTCTGGTATACTGGAGAACTGTCTGGTATACACGAGAACTGTCTGGTATACACGAGAACTGTCTGGTATACACGAGAACTCTCTGGTATACACGAGAACTGGCTGGTATACTGGAGAACTGGCTGGTACACACGAGAACTGGCTGGTATACTGGAGAACTGTCTGGTATACTGGAGAACTGTCTGGTATACACGAGAACTGTCTGGTATACTGGAGAACTGTCTGCTATACACGAGAACTGTCTGGTATACACGAGAACTGTCTGGTATACTGGAGAACTGTCTGCTATACACGAGAACTGTCTGGTATACACGAGAACTGGCTGGTATACTGGAGAACTGTCTGGTATACTGGAGAACTGTCTGGTGTATGAAAACTGTCTGGTATACTAGAGAACTGCCTGGTATACTGGTAAACTGTCTGGTATACTGGAGAACTGAATGGTATACTGGAGAACTGGCTGGTATACTGGAGAACTGTCTGTTATACTGGAGAACTGGCTGGTATACACGAGAACTGGCTGGTATACTGGAGAACTGTCTGGTATACTGGAGAACTGACTGGTATACACGAGAACTGTCTTGTATACACGAGAACTGGCTGGTATACACGAGAACTGGCTGGTATACTGGAGAACTGTCTGGTATACTGGAGAACTGACTGGTATACTGGAGAACTGTCTGGTATACTGGAGAACTGTCTGGTATACACGAGAACTGGCTGGTATACTGGAGAACTGTCTGGTATACTGGAGAACTGTCTGGTATACACGAGAACTGTCTGGTATACACGAGAACTGTCTGGTATACACGAGAACTGGCTGGTATACTGGAGAACTGGCTGGTATACTGGATAACTGGCTGGTATACACGAGAACTGTCTGGTATACTGGAGAACTGTCTGGTATACACGAGCACTGTCTGGTATACTGGAGAACCGGCTGGTATACTGGAGAACTGGCTGGTATACACGAGAACTGGCTGGTATACACGAGAACTGGCTGGTATACACGAGAACTGCTGGTATCGGGAACCAACTGGCTGGTATACTGGAGAACTGTCTGGTATACTGGAGAACTGTCTGGTATACACGAGAACTGTCTGGTATACACGAGAACTGTCTGGTATACTGGAGAACTGTCTTGTATACTGGAGAACTGTCTGGTATACACGAGAACTGACTGGTATACTGGAGAACTGTATGGTATACTGGAGAACTGTCTGGTATACTGGAGAACTGACTTGTATACTGGAGAACTGGCTGGTATACTGGAGAACTGTCTGTTATACTGGAGAACTGGCTGGTATACACGAGAACTGGCTGGTATACTGGAGAACTGTCTGGTATACTGGATAACTGACTGGTATACTGGAGAACTGTAAGGTATACTGGAGAACTGTCTGGTATACACGAGAACTGGCTGGTATACTGGAGAACTGTCTGGTATACTGGAGAACTGTCTGGTATACACGAGAACTGTCTGGTATACACGAGAACTGTCTGTTATACACGAGAACTCTCTGGTATACACGAGAACTGGCTGGTATACTGGAGAACTGGCTGGTACACACGAGAACTGGCTGGTATACTGGAGAACTGTCTGGTATACTGGAGAACTGTCTGGTATACACGAGAACTGTCTGGTATACTGGAGAACTGTCTGCTATACACGAGAACTGTCTGGTATACACGAGAACTGGCTGGTATACACGAGAACTCTCTGGTATACACGAGAATTGTCTGGTATACTGGAGAACTGTCTGGTATACACGAGAACTGTCTGGTATACACGAGAACTGTCTGTTATACTGGAGAACTGTCTGGTATACACGAGAAATGTCTGGTATACACGAGAACTGTCTGGTATACACGAGAACTGTCTGGTATACTGGAGAACTGTCTGGTATACTGGAGAACTGTCTGGTATACTGGAGAACTGGCTGGTATACACGAGAACTGTCTGGTATACACGAGAACTGTCTGGTATACTGGAGAACTGTCTGGTATACTGGAGAACTGTCTGGTATACTGGAGAACTGTCTGGTATACTGGAGAACTGGCTGGTATACTGGAGAACTGGCTGGTATACACGAGAACTCTCTGGTATACACGAGAACTGTCTGGTATACTGGAGAACTGTCTGGTATACACGAGAACTGTCTGGTATACACGAGAACTGTCTGGTATACTGGAGAACTGTCTTGTATACTGGAGAACTGTCTGGTATACACGAGAACTGTCTGGTATACTGGAGAACTGTCTGGTATACTGGAGAACTGTCTGGTATACTGGAGAACTGACTTGTATACTGGAGAACTGGCTGGTATACTGGAGAACTGTCTGTTATACTGGAGAACTGGCTGGTATACACGAGAACTGGCTGGTATACTGGAGAACTGTCTGGTATACTGGATAACTGACTGGTATACTGGAGAACTGTATGGTATACTGGAGAACTGTCTGGTATACACGAGAACTGGCTGGTATACTGGAGAACTGTCTGGTATACTGGAGAACTGTCTGGTATACACGAGAACTGTCTGGTATACACGAGAACTGTCTGGTATACACGAGAACTGTCTGGTATACACGAGAACTCTCTGGTATACACGAGAACTGGCTGGTATACTGGAGAACTGGCTGGTACACACGAGAACTGGCTGGTATACTGGAGAACTGTCTGGTATACTGGAGAACTGTCTGGTATACACGAGAACTGTCTGGTATACTGGAGAACTGTCTGCTATACACGAGAACTGTCTGGTATACACGAGAACTGGCTGGTATACTGGAGAACTGTCTGGTATACTGGAGAACTGTCTGGTATACTGGAGAACTGTCTAGTATACTGGAGAACTGGCTGGTATACACGAGAACTCTCTGGTATACACGAGAACTGTCTGGTATACTGGAGAACTGTCTGGTATACTGGAGAACTGTCTGGTATACTTGAGAACTGTCTGGTATACTGGAGAACTGGCTGGTATACTGGAGAACTGGCTGGTATACACGAGAACTCTCTGGTATACACGAGAACTGTCTGGTATACTGGAGAACTGTCTGGTATACACGAGAACTGTCTGGTATACACGAGAACTGTCTGTTATACTGGAGAACTGTCTGGTATACACGAGAACTGTCTGGTATACACGAGAACTGGCTGGTATACTGGAGAACTGGCTGGTATACACGAGAACTGGCTGGTATACTGGAATACTGTCTGGTATACTGGAGAACTGTCTGGTATACACGAGAACTGTCTGGTATACTGGAGAACTGTCTGTATACACGAGAACTGTCTGGTATACACGAGAACTGGCTGGTATACTGGAGAACTGTCTGGTATACTGGAGAACTGTCTGGTATACTAGAGAACTGTCTGGTATACTAGAGAACTGCCTGGTATACTGGAGAACTGTCTGGTATACTGGAGAACTGACTGGTATACTGGAGAACTGGCTGGTATACTGGAGAACTGTCTGGTATACTGGAGAACTGGCTGGTATACTGAGAACTGTCTGGTATACTGGAGAACTGTCTGGTTACTAGAGAACTGCCTGGTATACTGGAGAACTGTCTGGTATACTGGAGAACTGACTGGTATACTGGAGACTGGCTGGTATACTGGAGAACTGTCTGTTATACTGGAGAACTGGCTGGTATACACGAGAACTGGCTGGTATACTGGAGAACTGTCTGGTATACTGGAGAACTGACTGGTATACACGAGAACTGTCTTGTATACACGAGAACTGGCTGGTATACACGAGAACTGTCTGGTATACACGAGAACTGGCTGGTATACACGAGAACTGGCTGGTATACTGGAGAACTGGCTGGTATACTGGATAACTGGCTGGTATACACGAGAACTGTCTGGTATACTGGAGAACTGTCTGGTATACACGAGCACTGTCTGGTATACTGGAGAACCGGCTGGTATACTGGAGAACTGGCTGGTATACACGAGAACTGGCTGGTATACACGAGAACTGGCTGGTATACTGGAGAACTGGCTGGTATACTGGAGAACTGGCTGGTATACTGGAGAACTGTCTGGTATACTGGAGAACTGTCTGGTATACACGAGAACTGTCTGGTATACACGAGAACTGTCTGGTATACTGGAGAACTGTCTTGTATACTGGAGAACTGTCTGGTATACACGAGAACTGACTGGTATACTGGAGAACTGTCTGGTATACTGGAGAACTGTCTGGTATACTGGAGAACTGACTTGTATACTGGAGAACTGGCTGGTATACTGGAGAACTGTCTGTTATACTGGAGAACTGGCTGGTATACACGAGAACTGGCTGGTATACTGAAGAACTATCTGGTATACTGGATAACTGACTGGTATACTGGAGAACTGTAAGGTATACTGGAGAACTGTCTGGTATACACGAGAACTGGCTGGTATACTGGAGAACTGTCTGGTATACTGGAGAACTGTCTGGTATACACGAGAACTGTCTGGTATACACGAGAACTGTCTGGTATACACGAGAACTGTCTGTTATACACGAGAACTCTCTGGTATACACGAGAACTGGCTGGTATACTGGAGAACTGGCTGGTACACACGAGAACTGGCTGGTATACTGGAGAACTGTCTGGTATACTGGAGAACTGTCTGGTATACACGAGAACTGTCTGGTATACTGGAGAACTGTCTGCTATACACGAGAACTGTCTGGTATACACGAGAACTGGCTGGTATACACGAGAACTCTCTGGTATACACGAGAATTGTCTGGTATACTGGAGAATTGTCTGGTATACACGAGAACTGTCTGGTATACACGAGAACTCTCTGTTATACTGGAGAACTGTCTGGTATACACGAGAAATGTCTGGTATACACGAGAACTGTCTGGTATACACGAGAACACTCTGGTATACACGAGAACTGGCTGGTATACTGGAGAACTGGCTGGTACACACGAGAACTGGCTGGTATACTGGAGAACTGTCTGGTATACTGGAGAACTGTCTGGTATACACGAGAACTGTCTGGTATACACGAGAACTGGCTGGTATACTGGAGAACTGTCTGGTATACTGGAGAACTGTCTGGTATACTTGAGAACTGTCTGGTATACTGGAGAACTGGCTGGTATACTGGAGAACTGGCTGGTATACACGAGAACTCTCTGGTATACTGGAGAACTATCTGGTATACTGGAGAACTATCTGGTATACTGGAGAACTGTCTGGTATACACGAGAACTGTCTGGTATACACGAGAACTGTCTGGTATACTGGAGAACTGTCTTGTATACTGGAGAACTGTCTGTTATACACGAGAACTGACTGGTATACTGGAGAACTGTCTGGTATACTGGAGAACTGTCTGGTATACTGGAGAACTGACTTGTATACTGGAGAACTGGCTGGTATACTGGAGAACTGTCTGTTATACTGGAGAACTGGCTGGTATACACGAGAACTGGCTGGTATACTGGAGAACTGTCTGGTATACTGGATAACTGACTGGTATACTGGAGAACTGTATGGTATACTGGAGAACTCTCTGGTATACACGAGAACTGGCTGGTATACTGGAGAACTGACTGGTATACTGGAGAACTGTCTGGTATACACGAGAACTGTCTGGTATACACGAGAACTGTCTGGTATACACGAGAACTGTCTGGTATACACGAGAACTCTCTGGTATACACGAGAACTGGCTGGTATACTGGAGAACTGGCTGGTACACATGAGAACTGGCTGGTATACTGGAGAACTGTCTGGTATACTGGAGAACTGTCTGGTATACACGAGAACTGTCTGGTATACTGGAGAACTGTCTGCTATACACGAGAACTGTCTGGTATACACGAGAACTGGCTGGTATACTGGAGAACTGTCTGGTATACTGGAGAACTGTCTTGTATACTGGAGAACTGTCTAGTATACTGGATAACTGGCTGGTATACACGAGAACTCTCTGGTATACACGAGAACTGTCTGGTATACTGGAGAACTGTCTGGTATACTGGAGAACTGTCTGGTATACTTGAGAACTGTCTGGTATACTGGAGAACTGGCTGGTATACTGGAGAACTGGCTGGTATACTGGAGAACTGTCTGGTATACTGGAGAACTGGCTGGTATACACGAGAACTCTCTGGTATACACGAGAACTGTCTGGTATACTGGAGAACTGTCTGGTATACTGGAGAACTGTCTGGTATACTCGAGAACTGTCTGGTATACTGGAGAACTGGCTGGTATACTGGAGAACTGGCTGGTATACACGAGAACTGTCTGGTATACACGAGAACTGTCTGGTATACTGGAGAACTGTCTGGTATACACGAGAACTGTCTGGTATACACGAGAACTGTCTTGTATACTGGAGAACTGTCTGGTATACACGAGAACTGTCTGGTATACTGGAATGTCTGGTATACTGGAGAACTGTCTGGTATACTGGAGAACTGTCTGGTATACTGGAGAACTGTCTGGTAGTATACTGGAGAACTGGCTGGTATACACGAGAACTGGCTGGTATACACGAGAACTGGCTGGTATACTGGAGAACTGGCTGGTATACTGGAGAACTGGCTGGTATACTGGAGAACTGTCTGGTATACACGAGAACTGTCTGGTATACACGAGAACTGTCTGGTATACACGAGAACTGGCTGGTATACTGGAGAACTGGCTGGTATACTGGAGAACTGTCTGGTATACTGGAGAACTGTCTGGTATACACGAGAACTGTCTGGTATACACGAGAACTGTCTGGTATACACGAGAACTGTCTGGTATACTGGAGAACTGTCTGG
>JABXNX010000683.1:0-14850 GCA_014843695.1 Archivesica marissinica
TTCAATTCAAACTAAGGATATTTATGAAGATATGAAACAAATATTAAATGAACTAGATACATCTGATTATCCTGAAGATCAAACTTTACATTCTAAAGAAAATAAAAAAGTAATTGGAAAATTTAAAGATGAATTAAATGGAAAAATTATGAATGAAATAGTATTTATAAGAAGTAAAGCTTATGCTTATACTCTTTCAGATTTAAAAGAATATAAAAAATTAAAAGGAATTAGTAAGCCAACAGTCAAAAAAGATATTACATTTGATGATTTTAAAAATTGTTTATATGATAATAAAATACAATTGAAAAAGATGTACAGATTAAACTCTAGTAAACATAATATGTATATTAATGAAGTAAATAAAATTGCATTAAATTCTTTTGATGATAAAAGATATATATGCGACAATGGAATTGACACACAACCTTTCGGAATAGAAGAATTATATTTTACTTGATAAAGTAATTAGATCAACTTCCATGCAACAAATCCAGTTAATGCCATACCACCAACAACAAATACAATCTCTCTATTCTTCTGGTCTTCTGATGGAGTGTAAAAATCACTTAATGTAGGTCTAGGTGGTAAGTCAGGTAATTGTTTACCAGTAATATAATAATAATTCTTCATTGCTGTATCAGCATTATCAAATTCATCCATAGCATGATGTTCCTTTTTCATTTGCTCATTAATAAAATCTAATCTTTGTGTTCTTTTTTCATTCCATGTAGTTGTTGCCGCGTCTAATTGTTCCATTGCTTTGTCGTGTCTTTTTCTCTCTTCATCCGAATTACTACCCATATGTGAAAATAAATAATTACTACCTGAAAATGCTAATGCATTTGTTAATGCTCCGCCAACCATCATTGCTATTGCACTTGCCATTTTTTTATACATAAAATTACTTTATAATATCAGCGGGTATAATACCTTGTTTAATCAACATATCTTTAGTTGCCATTGCAAGTAATATATCAATAGATAACATACCAATATCTGTCATATTAAAATCTACTTTTGGTGGTGGTCTTTTCAATAGTTTTCTACCTAGTTCTGAATACCCAACTGTTAATATAGTTTCCACTCCAGCATGATATAACATGTTTGCTATTTGTTTTCCATCTATTTGTGTTGCCATTTTTATATGTTAAATTTAATTAAATACAAAAGGGTCAATTTCTTTCTTTTGTATCATAGGCTGCTGTTGTATCATAGGTGCAACTTGTTTAGACTTATACATATATAATCCCAATCCAACAACTCCAATTAGACATAATGGTATATATATATTTACACGTTGAACTTCTTTAACTTCATCATCTAGTGAGTGAAGTGAACGGTGGTCCCCTTCATCTTTTGTTATAGATTTTAATTGTATGTTTTCTTTCTTTATTGTTTCCGTTTCTTTTCTTTTTAATTCAGCTTTCATTTTTTTTGCTTCTGCACCTTTTTTACCTGCAGATACTCTTTTTGGGTTTTTCGTTGCTTCAGCTTTTATTTCACTCATCTTTTTCTAATGTAATATTTTCATTTTTTTTATCATTAAAATTAATATGTTTTGTTGTTGTTAGCATAGCAGTAAAAGGAGCAAGATACATACCATATCTATAAAACAATTCACAACATGTGCTAGTCAAAGCATGATTGATAAATGGATCTTCTTCTAAATCTTGTATTAGTTTTGGTGGATTAACAACATTAAAATATTTTGATACACCCATAACATATAAGTTAATAAAAGAATTACCTAATGTCTTAGTCATACTTGCTCCTAGTCTTGCTTCATATCTGCAGTATAGTTTGTTTATTTGTTCTGGTTTCATTTTATCAATGTCTGACATTTGTATGTCATTACCAAGATATTGTTTACTTCCTCCACCAGCAACAAGGGCTGATAATCTTTCACGTTTTGTTTCATTATCTTGATTTGATGTATTTTCATCACTTGTAATGTTTTCATCAAGTAGTTCTTTTGCATCCATTTTTAAATATTTATTTTTTATTTTAAAATAATTAAATACCAAATATCCAACTATTGATAAGACTGCAGTGTTTGATATAATTGTTAGTATTTCAAGAAGCATTGTTTTTTATTGGTATATTTTTAAGCATTACTAAAGCATTACTAAAGCATTACTAAGCATTACTAAAGCATTACTAAGCATTACTAAAGCATTGCTTAATCTACAACACGATAATCCGATGGTTGTTCGGTTATTAAAATTAATTTACGATGTTTCTTTTTTTTAAGTTCTTCTTTTATTCTTTGTCGTTCTTCCAATGTAGGAATAACATCATTCTCTCTCAAACAATTTTCAAAACTATCTCTGTCCTTAGTGTAGAATATACATAACCATTTTGTTTGTTCTCTTAAATCTTTCAGAACTGAATTGTATCTTTGTGATATAACCCATACTGATTGTTCCGCGTGTCTCCCAGAGAAAGCCAACTCTGACAGCATATCTTTTTTTTTCTTTGTTAATTCTTTTATTGCAGAACAATCATCAATGATGTATAGAGTTGGAGAACCAGCATATTTTTTGAAGAACATTCTTAATAGTTCTTGTAGCTTCTCTTCACCATTGATTAGTGGATTTACGATTATAACATTCTTTGTTTTCGGTTCTCTGACGTCACCAATCCACTCACGATTTTTGTATGCCTTGTTCCATTGAATGGTTGGGCAAAGTATAACAATATGTTTAAATACACCTCTATATTCATCTTCAAGTAAGTCTAAAACAAATTCAGTCTTTCCACAGCCAGTTTGACCACATATAATAGCACAATGAGGATATTTTGGTAATTCCATTTTAATAACTATTTTCTTTAAATCTACCATCTTCAAAATTAATTTGCGCATCTTGTATAACAAACAGATAAACATTTAATGGCTCATCTGCTCCTGCTTCTTTCGCTATTTGTATTGTGATACCTTCTGATGCATTTTCAATTCTTCTTCCCGAACCGTGTAGTGAGTTATCATCCGTTGAACGTAAATCCAACCATAATGCATAATTGTCTGTGAGATATTTTTCTAATGTTGTATCAGTGAAGCACAACTCTTTTAAAAACATATTTATTTCTTTGTTTCGTTTCGAATTAAAAGCAAAGAACTTTTTTATCTCATCCCACTGTTGATATGTTTTCATTCCTTGACTGTACAACTGATTTGGGACTCCTTCTATTGTCATTTCTACTTTTGTTATTTTAGGATTGTAATAAGTTTCAGTTGATAGTCTCTCTGGGTCTTCAAACAACATTAGAATACCTTTCATACTTCTAGCTGGAACATTTAGATTAATATTCCAAAGCGTATCAGATTTGTTTTTAGTTATTTTCCTATGTCTAAGTATTCTGTCATATAAAATAACCATTTTACCACTGACTTGCTGTCTTATTTGTCTCGCTAATTCAGTATCAGAAACAGTATCAAATTCCAAACAAATATTTTTGATTGTATAAGTTGAAGTTGCATCGGTAGATTTGATTACTTTATTATAATCATTGAATGTAAGTTCATATTCAAGTCTATCACCAAGACCCGCTTGATAAAAAGGCATATGTGTTTCTAATAGTTCAAAGTCAAGTGGAATATAAAATCTGTTTCCATATGCAAATGCAATTGCTTGGTCTTCTTTATCTACTGCTGCGTTTCCTGCACCCACTCTATGTCTTAGCATGTTCGTCTTACCAATACCTTGGTATGCCATGTTAATACGTTCAGTGGGGGATTTCCACAAATCTATATAAGTGTGATAGATATCGCTGTCATCGATAGACATTACTTCATTTCCACTTATACGTATTGTTGTTTTCTTAATGATTGAACGACCAATGTTTTGATATATAGTTGTATTTGGGTCAGTGGAATTGAGTTCAATTTCGAATGCTAATCTGACTGTTCCTGGAACAATGACATCATTACTACTCAGATTAGGAAATCTCACTAATAACTGTTGATTTTGGTCAATAGTTGAAGGATTATTGGTTATTACAACACTTTGGCGAATACCTCTCGCACCGCGTGGTTCTCTTATTTTTCTGTAGGGGTTTAATTTATTTCCGTATGCCGCCATTTTTTAAAGGTATTTTTAACTAAATAAAAATGGCTGAAAATCCTACTTATGATGATTTAGACATAGATAGGGAATTAGATGACATATTTGAAGATGGGGATGATGAATTTAATAGAATTATACAAAACCAAAGTGCTCATATTGATGATATCGGTGATGATGTTGATACAAGAACACAATTAATAGTAGAACAGAAAAAAAATATAGTTGATAAATATTATAAATTGATAAAAAAAAAGTATGGCTTAGACCCAGTATATCCTGCGTATACAAACTTTGAACTTGGTCCTGATAATAAAACACTATTTTTAAAGGTTGGAGATAAAGATATACAAATTACTTCTAAAAGAGGTGATAGTTTTATAGGCTTGAACACTTTAGCGAGTAGAATTGGTAAAGGAGCAACAAATGCAATTAGAGACTTATTAGAATTAGATAATTATACTTCAAAAACTAAACCATTAACGGCACAGGCTGTTGCAAGTTTACAAAATATAGAAAATAATCTACCAGATGTTGATAGTGTGGAAATGTTTGATTTACCTAATGCAGCTGAAACGCTTGTGAAAGAAATAGAAACATCATTTATTGAAAATGTTAGTAGTGAAACAGGAACACAAACAGATATGACAAAAAGAGAAATGGATGGTATTTTAACAGCAATGACTTCGGTTAAAGAAGAGATAGCAAATGAATTGGTTAAACTAGCAGAAACAAATAAGGATTTAGCAAAAGAAAAGAGTAAATTAGAACAGGCCAAAGCAGATAATGATGAATTTCAAATAGAAAGGATAGGTAGTCGAATAAGAGATTTGGAATCAGAGAGAAGTGCAAGACTTGAAGTGATTAATATTAATAGAGATAAACTACGTAGTCAGGTATTTAGAATCAAAGAAACAATAACTAAAGTATTAAATGAAGACACCACATTAGGTGAAAGAATAAAAACTTTATTTAGAGAACAAGGAATAACAATTGCTAGTGTGTTAACTGCTTTTGGATTGATTATTGGTTTTATTGTTGAGACTTTTATTCCTACTACAGGTGGTGGAACTATAACACCTAAACCTCCTGGAAGTGATGTAAAAGATTGGATAAAAAAACAATTATTAAATCTTGGTAAACTATTAGCTACTCTTGCAGGAAAAGCTGCAGAAGCATTGCCTGGTATTATTGGTTCTATCGTGTCTTGGTTGTTGTCTTCTGCAGGTAAAGTTGTCGGCTGGTTTGGTGAACATTTATGGGCTGTAGTTGTTTTGGTTGCTGGTTTATTGTATGCCGCTGCACGAGAGTCTATGCGAAATTAACTTTTATATGTTGGTGGTGGATCATTAATTATTGTAACTTTATTAAATAAAATTAAGCATTTTCTATTTTTTTTTTTATTCCGGCTAAAGCCTGGGTCTTGCCTTCCTCAATAAGTTTTTTTCTTTCTATCTCACTCAATCCTGTTTGTTTTGAACGTATGCTATCCTTCAGTTTATTATATTTATCTAATTCATCTAATACAAGTTTAAATTCATCTTCAGATATCTGCCCATCTATCAAAGCCTTAGAAATCAAGTCTTTGATACTATTCAACTTACTATCAGCAATAGTTTTAATCTCATAATGTTTTTGTGTTTTTGCATGTAATCTACGTCTAACAAATTTAACACAAACA
This sequence comes from Archivesica marissinica, assembly GCA_014843695.1. Taxonomy (NCBI): domain Eukaryota; kingdom Metazoa; phylum Mollusca; class Bivalvia; order Venerida; family Vesicomyidae; genus Archivesica; species Archivesica marissinica. The sequence continues at coordinate 5,746 of JABXNX010000683.1, forward strand.
CCTAAACTTCCACACACAACAGCAGCAATTTCCAACTGAAACATAATTGGAATAGTTAAACCAACACCCGCTAAAATAACAGACGTTGATATTAGAACAGTATCAACACCATCAGTAATATTAATTCCACGTTTATATTTCTTGTATAATGCTTTACGAGTATCTCTCTCGTTAATTAATGTTTTCTCAATCTCTGATATTTTTTGCAATCTATAATTTTGTCCGTCTTCGCTAGGCAAGTCCGGATATAAATTCGGCGGCGCTGAAGGTTGTTTCATTTATATATATATATTTTAACTAAATTAATTTCATCATTAAACTTACAACAGTGTTAATTGTTGTAGAGTTATTTTTCTTGTTTATAAAATTAACAGTTCTACCCGGTAATATTTCAAAATAATCATCAAATCTAATATCCATACTTCTATTATTTTCAGGCAACGTTATATCATACCCAGGCATCTCCATACCATTGTAAACAACTCCAATATTTACAACACCCGAACTTCTAGAAGATGATACACCAATACCTAACACTTTCATAGGATGCATAACAACATAACCGACATCTTTATCCTTACCACCATTACCAAAGGAAAATACCTCATCTATTGTTAAAATACCTTTACTCTCTGCACATATGGTAATGATGGGGTTAATATCAATTATCTTCCTTTCTAATAGTATTCTATTTTCATTAATTTTATTATTAACATCTGTTTCTAATCGTTGTATTTCTTGCAATCTTTGTGCATTTTCATGATTAAAAAAATGCACATGTCTATCGCTAATATTATTTATAACTTTTTCTGATCCAAATATACTCATTTTATTATAATAATTATATAATTTCTAACACACAATTAATTGGCAATCCATTGTTGTTTATTTTCTGACCGTTCTCATCACAAACGCTTATACTTAATTCTGAAATATCACCATGTGCCAATTGTTTGTATTCTGGATTACTAAAATGCGTATGAACAATATCACCAAACGATTTATTCTCAACAGAAACAACACCAAGAATATTACTAGGAGCACCATCAAAGAAATTGTATGCGGTATTTATCTGCTCAAGATGAACATATAGTTGTTTATAAGGTGCAAAATCTAACGGTATTTCTCCCTCATATGTTTGATTTGCGTTTAATCGTCTTTTATTTCCGAGGCCTAACATTGTCTTTAATCCTTTGCTTATTTTTAAATCAACGGGTGATGTCAAAAGCACTATGCCATTTGTTTTATTAACAGTGAGATGAATACCTTGAAACTTTTCTGATACTTGTTGGAAACTGTAAAATCCTGAAGCTAAACGTATTGGATTATCTGTTCCTTTTTGGATATATTCATCAACCAAATTATACCAACCTATAGTATAAGTAAAACTCTTCAATCCAATTCTCTTAATACCACATTTGTTATCTATATATTGTTGCAAGTTTATTGTCTTATTAATATTAGAAATTGTATGATACATTTTTAATAATTAAAAAATGATGAATAAAGAATTTAAATACAGTGATGAAGCTCACTATCCTCACGCCGGAGTGTTTAACAAGAAGCTAATTAACATTATAAAACAATCCATTGTCATTTCATCAGACGGGAAAAGCTTCAACGTAGATTTCCCAAATGTATTTGAAAAATACGTATTACCACACGTAGCATCAGAAGAGATAGTACAACGTTGGAATACAGACTGGTTATCGTTCTGGCAAAACCAACTAAACTTTGCAATATGGTGTGCCACTACAGGTTGTGGTATAGATGTCAACAACCATTTAAAGACGATTTCGGTAGTTTCCTACGCGCAGCCGCTGCGCGCACCCAAGGGAGATAATGAACTCTTCACCGAGAAGATAGAAAATTAAGTTGCGTATATTCGGCTATTCGGACAAATAACGCGGAAGTAAGCTATCGTTTACATTATGCATCATAAACAACGTTTATACGGTCGGTTTTCTAATAAATCAAAACTACGACGAGCAAATAGAGCTGCAACTGCGGTTTCTGCGTACAGGAATAGCAAAACTAATAATGTGGACGATTCTTTGTCCACAGTTCAACTTCTTGACAGCGAGCGCGAAAATGCCCCGCCCACTCAAGCTGATAACGGTAATGTACATGTAGATGTAAATTCATGGAACTCCGGGCGTAGAATTGTCGAGCTAGGTCATATGGCGAAACAAATGAACTGCACAGACTGTGATAAAACATTGAACTTATTCAATATCGTTAATGAAACCAGATATGGGTTTGGGTCGTTACTGTTGATTGAATGTGAATGTGGCATTGTGAATGAAGTCACTACAGGCAAGACACATCGTGTAGGAGCTCGAGGGCCACCAGTATTTGATGTAAATACCAAAGCAGCTTTAGGTATGTATTAGTATATATATCTACCTTCAAATTAATTCATCCAATGTAAACTTTATTTATTTTACAATGATTGCGAAACAAGCTTTTACAGCTAATGTTAATTACTCTCGTTGGCGCAGATGAAAATATACATGTATATGTTGTCCTTCATGTGGGAAGAAACATGAGCACACAGAGAAAGCCTGCCTGTCTGATTTGGCGGCAACGGAATGAACCGTACAACCTCACATACTTCCCAGTCCAAGGATTGAACTGGGTTGCATTAGTGATAAGCGATCATGCTAACCAATGTGCTAATCGGACAGCCTGAATTGGTTTGCAGATCATTGTACATTAATATATATTTAGATATATCGTCAAACCGTGCTGGATTTCAAGAGCTTGGTTGACTCGGGCGTCACAATTTCCTCAAAGCAATGCTATTTATAAATTAAATGTACCAGTATCATGAATGATGTGAATAAAGTTTATTATCATTTTTCACAATAGGGTGGATTCCAGCACGTAAGTTATTATTGTATGGTGGAGGATAATGATATACTACTAATATTATAACCATATTGCTAACATGTAACCACTAACCCTAGCTTTGTAGTGTTGCCTTAATAAATAGTATAATATACTAAAGCATTGACATGTAGTGTAATTAGCTTTGCATGCATACCCTAGATATCTAATGCTACAGCCATAATGAAATTGTAATTGTTCCCAACAAACTAGACCCACGGCAGTTGTGAATTAAGAAATATTGCAAATTTTATTGGTTTGTGTATAGCCATCCGTGAAAGAAAATTGACATGTATTTTATTTACATGACAATAGCTTGGGACAATTGCATTTTCAAAAAGACTGTTGTACATTCTCAGCTGCTTCTGCTATTTCTTTATTTTTCATTCTACCTTATGGCATGATATTAGGATTGTTTATCCACAATAAATTTGTACGCTTCATTCAAGGATAAGCCAATAGAATTCTCCCTAGTTTTAATTCAATGAGAATATATTACTTTACTATATCTTTTGTAAGAAATTATTCATTATTTTGTGAAATGATGTCAGTATATTGTCAACATAAAATACCAAAGGCTTCCCTCTATTTTGATTATCTAGGCTCATCCATGTGTGTTGACAATGAATATCAAAATCAACTTCAATACATTAGAAGTGGTGGTGTGGTTAAGCTGGTTGTGTTCAAATCACTTGCCCCTCACCACTGTAAGTTGGAATCCCATGGTGAGTGTCGGATTCTTTCATGTGAGGAAGCTATCAATCTGTATGCGAAAGTTCAGTGGTTCTATTCGGCTGCCTGTCTGTGTAATACTGCTTTGAATGTCCAATATTGGTTATGTAAAAGTATATTTTTATTTTACAGGAATGATACATAGTGGTACTGGCCATACACAGATTACCAACTTTATGTCTACCCTGGAAATCAAGGGCTTGCACCATACTACCATGAAACTGAGAGAGTTGGAGGTGGAGTCACATGTTTTTGATGTTGCACAGCAGTCTTGCCATGATGCGATACATGCAGAAATTGAGTGTCAGAATATTGTAAGGTATAAGAACTGCCCAATATACTAGTAATAGGATTAGTATGTTAAACGTATTTGTTTTGGATTTATGATGTGTATATAATAAATATATATATATACAATCGGGATAAAATAAATTAGTATAGACCAGATTTTAGCAGATGACTATTATATTAGTTGGTATTTTTGTGGTTCACTACAGTCGCAGCAACAGGTGATGAGTTTTCAGCTCTCATTGGTGGAGGAAGACCATGTGTGCCCTTCCGAGCAGTATTTCACACCCAGGTTGAACCAACTACCTTCTGCTAGCCAGCTGTATAGCTTCCTCACATGAATCCCAGTTGGATATGAACCTACAGTGGTTACGGCTTTAGTGATTTGAACTGAATGAACATAACCACTCGTCAACGGAGGGCCCTATTAAAATTAGTGATAACAACATGAATTACTTAACACATATCCTATATATTCCAGATCAGGTGAAAATGATAGCAGAGAAGATGTCGTCACACAGGGGGAATTCAAATATGACATGGGTTGGCAAAAGAGGGGTTCTGGACGTGCATATGACAGTAAATCAGGAGTAGGTACTCTTATTGGAAACAGAACTGGAAAAATATGTGGATATGGCATTCGCAGCAAGGACTGCAGAAAATGTACTTTTCATACCAATAAAGGAAATGTACCTCCACCACACTCTTGTCACAGAAACTGGAATGGCTCATCTAAAGCCATGGAACCAGATGTAGCTGTTGAAACTGTACAACAGGTTGAAAAGGGAAATGTGGAAGTAGGTGTACTTATCATGGATGATGATGCTACAACAATTGCTAAGATAAGGCAGACCGTTCCACATTCTGTAACAAAATGGAGTGACCTCAATCACACTAGAAAACATTTAGGTAACAGTCTGTATAATCTTCAAAAGAAACATAAGTGCCTTACACCCAAAGTGATTCAGTTTCTGCAGAAATGCTTTAGTTATGCAGTAGCTCAAAATAAAGGTAACACACAGGGACTTGAAATGTCGTTGAACCAGATAATTCCCCATGTATTTGGTGACCATCAAACTTGTGATAAGCGTTGGTGTGGTTACATGATGAATGCAGAAACCTACAAGCACAAGTCTTTGCCATATGGTCGTGACTTGCATGGTGATGAACTTCGTGCTGACCTAACTTCTGTATTTCATATTTTTGTAAGTAATGCAGAGAAAATTGCTCCAGGCGGATCAACTAAAGATGTGGAATCCTTTAATAACATAGTTGCATCAAAAGCACCAAAGCGCTGTCACTATTCTGCATCAAGCAGTCTAAAAAATCGTGTAAATTGTGCTGTTGCAGAAAAGAATATTGGCTCGCATTACATTACTCAGGTTAATAAGTCGATTGGTCTCTCTCCTGGAAATGTTTATGCCAAGCATGCAGCACGCAAAGATAATACCAGGAAACGGCGCCTCCTATATGAAAATACATTAACATTTAAGAAAAGGAAACTCGAAAGAAAATTAAACAAAAGTGTTCTCAACGCACAAAAAGAATTGCGAGAAGGTGTCACATATAAATCGTCTGTAGGACTTTCTATCCACAGTAATAGTCAGGTGACTGAAATTCCAGCACCTACTTTGCCTCCTGATGTGATCACACTCGAGATTCCTGACAACTGCACCCATATATATTGTGACTTAGAAACAACATCACTTAGTAAAACTTGTGATATTGTACAGATAGCAGCTATATCTGCAAATGATGTGTTCAACCAGTATATTCTACCTTCTCAGCCTATTGCACCAGGTGCAGCATGTGTAACTGGGTTAGCGCTACATGGGAACGTATTGTTTTATCATGGTAACCCTGTCCGTACTTTGCCATTAAGAGAATCATTAAATTTATTTCTTGCATGGCTAGATGAACGGAAACCATGCTTACTGATAGGACATAATTTCAGAACATTTGATTTTCCAAGACTTCTGAGAGCTTTTGACAAATGTCACCTTCTTACATCACTTCAGAATTGTGTTGTTGGCATAGTGGACACCCTGCCTCTATTTCGGAAACAGTTTCCAGATTTAGATAAATATACCCAGGAACATCTAATAAAACATGTTCTAGATATTGACTATGCTGCACACAATGCTGAAGAAGATGTAAGAAGTCTTCATAAACTTGTGACTTTCTCCAATGTGTCCACGAAAACACTGTCTAATAACAGTGTGACGTTCAATTCAGCTTTGGATATATATAAATTTGACATAATATCCCATGAAAACCTTGAAACTTTCGATGTTCTACTTGAGCAGAAAGTTGTTAGCAAACAAATGCTGCTAAAAATGGCAAAAAGCAATCTTCGGTTTGAACATTTGAAACTAGCAGTGGAACGAGGTGAACAAGAGGGCTTGTCAAAGCTTATGTCAGAAAAGGTTAATGGAAAGCCAAGGGTGACTTCTACAAGACGAATTATTGAAAAACTGTATGAGTTCATTACAGCAAACAGGCCCCCAAGGTTGTAAAACTTTGCTCCAATCTCAAGCTTCTGATTGGTTGAGCCAAAAGCAAATATCAGTTTCAACCAATCAAATTACTTCAGATTGATACTGAGAAAACCTCTTACAGTTTTTCAAAATTAGTCTTGTAGAAGACACATACGATTAACAGAAAAAGCGCATGAGCGCATTTCTAAATTTACACTATATATATAATACATGTATGTGTCAGAGGGTTGTACTATTTTTCATAGTTTATGAACTCATAAATGTTTTGTTCTTATATGATGTGTATGCATATATAATATAATGAATTAAGACCCTAGTCCAATTGTATTTGTCGCATCTGCCTTCATTTTGTCAAAAAACATAAATTATTGAAATTTATCATAATTTCTGAAATATGGGGGTAGCATGTACAATGGAAGATATTTCAAAAACAAGGTCGGTGACATATATTTTTTTTGGCACCATTAGAATAGACATTAGTCTTGCTGTAAAATACTAAAATATTACCAAATCCTATTAAACAGATTTTTTCAAATTTGATCAATTGTGTACATGTTAGAGAATTATTGCGCCATTTTCCAGTCCGAAACGGATGGTGATTTGTAAATATTTTCAATACAGTACATCTATAGATGTTTTTGATGTTTCATACTGTTCATTCATTATATTTAAATAGATTATGAGGTTAGGCTAATTGTATATGCTCTTTGGGATGTTTTTTAAAAACAAAACATGAATAATTGAATTTGTTCATATTTTCGGAAAACATGACTATACGGGTACCATGTACAATGGAAAATATTTCAAAAACGAGCACGGTGACATATCTTTTTTATTTCGCCATTGGATTAAGCATAAAATTTGCCACAAAATACTGTAATATGAAAAAATTCTATCAAAGGAAAAAAACTATAGAAATCGTCTTTAAAAGCGGACGGATTGACTGGCTCACTATTCTTGTTTCATGTTTACTACCAAACAAGACGAATACTGTTTGAATTAGTTATTGCCCTACCACAAGATAAAATCTGGAACGCTTTCAACAACAGTTATGACCGTGGTGCTTACGAACGAATATGCAAAGAGTTTAATGTAGACCCTAATGCAGACTGGCGACAAAAAATGTACTCAAGTGGCGATGGTCTTGGACTCATTTACACAACAAGTCATACTGCTTGGAAACGAACAGATTTTAGACATGATTATTCGTCCCAACACATTGATAGTAGTACAGCATCTGATCTAGATTTGTCGAAGATGACATTTGGACCAGAAGTGTCGGGAGGCAGACACTGTGGCATTTCATCATGCGAATATCTTCCACCTAAGAAAGCCCACATTGATTATCTCCAACAAGCAGATGATGTTAATGATGTGTGGACCACATTTGTTCTTGATACATCAAAAGGTTTTACAAGAGCAGGCGTTGAACGGATTAACGAATCCATAAGGACATATTGCTGGGCTATCCTTAGTTCACAATCTCAAACGAGAACAGATATATTCGGAACAGGAACAGCTTTTGATGCTCAAAAACAAGTCGTTTCAAACGTTGAGGATGCTATCAATAGTCCCATAGATTTACCAAGTCAAATTACAAGGTATCAAAACACACTAAAATATGCTCGAAGTAAAGTTGACTACGTTTACGGAATTGGGTTGTACATGTCTCCGAGCAATATGGAATTACGAATTGGAACAATCCAAGATTATAACAATAAGATTGTAGTAGCCACTGATGACCAAAACCTAGGATTGAATAACAGTGTGAATAACCAGCCCATTCCACCAAAACAACACGTAGAACTCAAAGGAACACCAACAAAGAAATCTTTACCAGAACCGGTTAAACATCAAGCTGCAGAACCCACTGTAATATCACCAGAAGCAATACAACACGAAGACAACAAAACAGCATTAATAGTAGGAAGTATAGTAATAGGTATTGTTGCACTCACTATTTACCATTTGAAATAGTCATTTATTAATTTACCCGTTTGTTTTTTTTTTGTTTTTTTTTTATTTTTATTATTATTATTTTTATTTTTATTATTATTTTTTTTATTTTTTATTTTTTATTTTTTTTATTTTTTTTATTTTTTTTATTTTAGGGGGCAAAAAAAAACCCAAAACCCCCAACTCCCCAAATTCCCAAATCCCCTTAATAATAAATAAAAACACCCTCCCGAGATCCAGAGACTTTGGGGGTATAACGAAAAAAAAATTTATTAGAAGGCGTGAGTAGTATAGGAAAGGGCGTGTTTGTGTCACTTGGGGGGTGTGGGGTGGGTTGGGGTGTTTGGTGTGGTTTGGTGGTGGTTTGGGGGTGGGGAGGGGTGTTTGGGGGTGTTTGGTGGTGTTTGGGGGGTGGGGGTGTGTTGGGGGTGTTTGGGGGTGGTTTGGTGGTGTTTGGGGGTGGGGAGGGGTGTTTGGGGTGGTTTTGGTGTGTTTTGGGGTGTGGGTGGGTTGGGGGGGTTTGGGGGTGGTTTGGTGGTGTTTGGGGGGGGGGTGGGGGTGGTTTGGTGGTGTTTGGGGGTGGTTTGGTGGTGTTTGGGGGTGGGGAGGGGGTGTTTGGGGGTGGTTTGGTGGTGTTTGGGGGGGGGGTGGGGTGGGTTGGGGGTGTTTGGGGGTGGTTTGGTGGTGTTTGGGGGGGTTCCCCAAGTGGCCTAGACACGCCCTTTCCTATACTACTCATGTT
>JABXNX010000684.1:0-14849 GCA_014843695.1 Archivesica marissinica
TCTCACCATCCTATAACTCTCACCATCCTATAACTCTCACCATCCTATAACTCTCACCGTCCTATAACTCTCACCATCCTATAACTCTCACCATCCTATAACTCTCATCATCCTATAACTCTCACCATCCTATAACTCTCACCTTCCTATAACTGTCACCATCCTATAACTCTCACCATCCTATAACTCTCACCTTCCTATAACTGTCACCATCCTATAACTCTCACCTTCCTATAACTGTCACCATCCTATAACTCTCACCTTCCTATAACTCTCACCTTCCTATAACTGTCACCATCCTATAACTCTCACCTTCCAAAAACTCTCACCATCCTATAACTCTCACCTTCCTATAACTGTCATCATCCTATAACTCTCACCTTCCTATAACTCTCACCTTCCTATAAATCTCACCTTCCTATAACTGTCACCATCCTATAACTCTCACCTTCCTATGAGTCTCACCTTCCTATAACTATCACCTTCCTATAACTGTCACCTTCCTATAACTCTCACCTTCCTATAACTGTCACCATCCTATAACTCTCACCTTCCTATAACTTTCACCTTCCTATAACTCTCACCTTCCTATAACTCTCACCTTCCTATAACTCTCACCTTCCTATAACTCTCACCTTCCTATAACTCTCACCGTCCTATAACTGTCACCGCCCTATAACTGTCACCATCCTATAACTGTCACCGTCCTATAACTGTCACCGCCCTATAACTATCACCGCCCTATAACTGTCACCGCCCTATAACTGTCACCGCCCTATAACTGTCACCGCCCTATAACTGTCACCATCCTATAACTCTCACCTTCCTATAACTCTCACCGCCCTATAACTGTCACCATCCTATAACTGACACCATCCTATAACTCTCACCCTCCTATAACTGTCACCATCCTATAACTGACACCATCCTATAACTCTCACCTTCCTATAATTCTCACCTTCCTATAACTGTCACCATCCTATAACTGACACCATCCTATAACTGTCACCTTCCTATAACTGTCACCTTCCTATAACTATCACCTTCCTATAACTCTCACCTTCCTATAACTGTCACCATCCTATAACTGTCACCATCCTATAACTGTCACCTTCCTATAACTGTCACCTTCCTATAACTGTCACCATCCTATAACTGTCACCATCCTATAACTGACACCATCCTATAACTCTCACCTTCCTATAACTGTCATCATCCTATAACTGACACCATCCTATAACTCTCACCTTCCTATAACTATCACCTTCCTATAACTCTCACCTTCCTATAACTCTCACCTTCCTATAACTCTCACCTTCCTATAACTCTTACCTTCCTATAACTCTCACCATCCTATAACTGTCACCGCCCTATAACTGTCACCATCCTATAATTGTCACCGTCCTATAACTGTCACCGTCCTATAACTGTCACCGCCCTATAAATGTCACCGCCCTATAACTGATACCGCCCTATAACTGTCACCGCCCTATAACTGTCACCATCCTATAACTCTCACCTTCCTATAACTCTCACCGCCCTATAACTGTCACCATCCTATAACTGACACCATCCTATAACTCTCACCTTCCTATAACTGTCACCATCCTATAACTCTCACCTTCCAAAAACTCTCACCTTCCTATAACTGTCATCATCCTATAACTCTCACCTTCCTATAACTCTCACCTTCCTATAACTCTCACCTTCCTATAACTGTCACCTTCCTATAACTCTCACCTTCCTATAACTGTCACCATCCTATAACTCTCACCTTCCTATAACTCTCACCTTCCTATAACTCTCACCTTCCTATAACTGTCATCTTCCTATAACTCTCACCTTCCTATAAGTCACCATCCTATAACTCTCACCTTCCTATGACTCTCACCTTCCTATAACTCTCACCTTCCTATAACGGTCACCTTCCTATAACTCTCACCTTCCTATAACTGTCACCATCCTATAACTCTCACCTTCCTATAACTCTCACCTTCCTATAACTTTCACCTTCCTATAACTCTCACCTTCCTATAACTCTCACCTTCCTATAACTCTCACCTTCCTATAACTCTCACCGTCCTATAACTCTCACCGTCCTATAACTGTCACCGCCCTATAACTGTCACCGCCCTATAACTGTCACCATCCTATAACTGTCACCGTCCTATAACTGTCACCGTCCTATAACTCTCACCGTCCTATCACTGTCACCGCCCTATAACTATCACCGCCCTATAACTGTCACCGCCCTATAACTGTCACCGCCCTATAACTGTCACCGCCCTATAACTGTCACCATCCTATAACTCTCACCTTCCTATAACTCTCACCGCCCTATAACTGTCACCATCCTATAACTGACACCATCCTATAACTCTCACCGTCCTATAATTCTCACCTTCCTATAACTGTCACCATCCTATAACTGACACCATCCTATAACTCTCACCATCCTATAACTGTCACCTTCCTATAACTATCACCTTCCTATAACTCTCACCTTCCTATAACTGTCACCATCCTGTAACTGTCACCATCCTATAACTGTCACCTTCCTATAACTGTCACCTTCCTATAACTGTCACCATCCTATAACTGTCACCATCCTATAACTCTCACCTCCTATAACTGTCACCTCCTATAACTGTCACCATCCTATAACTCTCACCTTCCTATAACTCTCACCTCCTATAACTCTCACCTTCCTATAACTCTCACCTTCCTATAACTGTCACCTTCCTATAACTCTCACCTTCCTATAACTCTCACCGTCCTATAACTCACCGTCCTATAACTGTCACCATCCTATAACTGTCACCATCCTATAACTGTCACCTTCCTATAACTGTCACCTTCCTATAACTCTCACCTTCCTATAACTGTCACCTTCCTATAACTCTCACCTTCCTATAACTCTCACCTTCCTATAACTCTCACCGTCCTATAACTGTCACCGTCCTATAACTGTCACCATCCTATAACTGTCACCGTCCTATAACTGTCACCGCCCTATAACTATCACCGCCCTATAACTGTCACCGCCCTATAACTGTCACCGCCCTATAACTGTCACCGCCCTATAACTGTCACCATCCTATAACTCTCACCTTCCTATAACTCTCACCGCCCTATAACTGTCACCATCCTATAACTGTCACCATCCTATAACTGTCACCTTCCTATAACTCTCACCATCCTATAACTGTCACCATCCTATAACTATCACCTTCCTATAACTGTCACCATCCTATAACTGTCACCATCCTATAACTCTCACCTTCCTATAACTGTCACCATCCTATAACTGTCACCATCCTATAACTGTCACCATCCTATAACTGTCACCTTCCTATAACTATCACCATCCTATAACTGTCACCATCCTATAACTTCACCTTCCTATAACTGTCACCATCCTATAACTGTCACCATCCTATAACTGTCACCTTCCTATAACTCTCACCATCCTATAACTGTCACCATCCTATAATTCACTTCCTATAACTTCACCTCCTATAACTTCACCTCCTATAATGTCACCTTCCTATAACTCTCACCTTCCTATAACTGTCACCATCCTATAAATGTCATCTTGCTATAACTGTCACGATCCTGTTACTGTCACCATCCTATAAATGTCATCTTCCTATAACTTCACCTCCTATAACTGTCACCATCCTATAACTGTCACCATCCTATAACTGTCACCATCCTATAACTGTCACCATCATATAACTGTCACCATACTATAACTGTCACCATCCTATAGCTGTCACCATCCTATAACTGTCACCATCCTATAACTGTCACCATCCTATTACTGTCACCATCCTATAGCTGTCACCATCCTATTACTGTCACCATCCTATAACTGTCACCATCATATAACTATCACCTTCCTATAACTGTTACCATCCTAAAACTCTCACCATCCTATAACTGTCACCATCCTATAACTGTCACCATCCTATAACTGTCACCATCCTATAACTCTCACCATCCTATTACTCTCACCATCCTATAACTATCACCTTCCTATAACTGTCACCATCCTATATTTCTCACCATCCTATAACTCTCACCATCCTATAACTCTCACCTTCCTATAACTGTCACCATCCTATAACTTTCACCTTCCTATAACTGTCACCATCCTATAACTCTCACCATCCTATAACTCTCACCATCCTATAACTCTCACCTTCCTATAACTCTCACCGTCCTATAACTCTCACCGTCCTATAACTATCACCATCATATAACTCTCACCGTCCTATAACTATCACCATCCTATAACTCTCACCATCCTATAACTCTCACCATCCTATAACTCTCACCTCCTATAACTCTCACCGTCCAATAACTCTCACCATCCTATAACTCTCACCATCCTATTACTCTCATCATCCTATAACTCTCACCATCCTATAACTCTCATCTTCCTATAACTGTCACCATCCTATAACGCTCACCATCCTATAACTCTCACCTTCCTATAACTGTCACCATCCTATAACTCTCACCTTCCTATAACTGTCACCATCCTATAACTCTCACCTTCCTATAACTCTCACCTTCCTATAACTGTCACCATCCTATAACTCTCACCTTCCAAAAACTCTCACCATCCTATAACTCTCACCTTCCTATAACTGTCATCATCCTATAACTCTCACCTTCCTATAACTCTCACCTTCCTATAACTCTCACCTTCCTATAACTGTCACCTTCCTATAAATCTCACCTTCCTATAACTGTCACCATCCTATAACTCTCACCTTCCTATGAGTCTCACCTTCCTATAACTATCACCTTCCTATAACTGTCACCTTCCTATAACTCTCACCTTCCTATAACTGTCACCATCCTATAACTCTCACCTTCCTATAACTTTCACCTTCCTATAACTCTCACCTTCCTATAACTCTCACCTTCTATAACTCTCACCTTCCTATAACTCTCACCTTCCTATAACTCTCACCGTCCTATAACTCTCACCGTCCTATAACTGTCACCGCCCTATAACTGTCACCATCCTATAACTGTCACCGTCCTATAACTGTCACCGCCCTATAACTATCACCGCCCTATAACTGTCACCGCCCTATAACTGTCACCGCCCTATAACTGTCACCGCCCTATAACTGTCACCATCCTATAACTCTCACCTTCCTATAACTCTCACCGCCCTATAACTGTCACCATCCTATAACTGACACCATCCTATAACTCTCACCCTCCTATAACTGTCACCATCCTATAACTGACACCATCCTATAACTCTCACCTTCCTATAATTCTCACCTTCCTATAACTGTCACCATCCTATAACTGACACCATCCTATAACTGTCACCTTCCTATAACTGTCACCTTCCTATAACTATCACCTTCCTATAACTCTCACCTTCCTATAACTGTCACCATCCTATAACTGTCACCATCCTATAACTGTCACCTTCCTATAACTGTCACCTTCCTATAACTGTCACCATCCTATAACTGTCACCATCCTATAACTGACACCATCCTATAACTCTCACCTTCCTATAACTGTCATCATCCTATAACTGACACCATCCTATAACTCTCACCTTCCTATAACTATCACCTTCCTATAACTCTCACCTTCCTATAACTCTCACCTTCCTATAACTCTCACCTTCCTATAACTCTTACCTTCCTATAACTCTCACCATCCTATAACTGTCACCGCCCTATAACTGTCACCATCCTATAATTGTCACCGTCCTATAACTGTCACCGTCCTATAACTGTCACCGCCCTATAAATGTCACCGCCCTATAACTGATACCGCCCTATAACTGTCACCGCCCTATAACTGTCACCATCCTATAACTCTCACCTTCCTATAACTCTCACCGCCCTATAACTGTCACCATCCTATAACTGACACCATCCTATAACTCTCACCTTCCTATAACTGTCACCATCCTATAACTCTCACCTTCCAAAAACTCTCACCTTCCTATAACTGTCATCATCCTATAACTCTCACCTTCCTATAACTCTCACCTTCCTATAACTCTCACCTTCCTATAACTGTCACCTTCCTATAACTCTCACCTTCCTATAACTGTCACCATCCTATAACTCTCACCTTCCTATGACTCTCACCTTCCTATAACTCTCACCTTCCTATAACTGTCATCTTCCTATAACTCTCACCTTCCTATAAATGTCACCATCCTATAACTCTCACCTTCCTATGACTCTCACCTTCCTATAACTCTCACCTTCCTATAACGGTCACCTTCCTATAACTCTCACCTTCCTATAACTGTCACCATCCTATAACTCTCACCTTCCTATAACTCTCACCTTCCTATTACTTTCACCTTCCTATAACTCTCACCTTCCAATAACTCTCACCTTCCTATAACTCTCACCTTCCTATAACTCTCACCTTCCTATAACTCTCACCGTCCTATAACTCTCACCGTCCTATAACTGTCACCGCCCTATAACTGTCACCGCCCTATAACTGTCACCATCCTATAACTGTCACCGTCCTATAACTGTCACCGTCCTATAACTCTCACCGTCCTATCACTGTCACCGACCTATAACTATCACCGCCCTATAACTGTCACCGCCCTATAACTGTCACCGCCCTATAACTGTCACCGCCCTATAACTGTCACCATCCTATAACTCTCACCTTCCTATAACTCTCACCGCCCTATAACTGTCACCATCCTATAACTGACACCATCCTATAACTATCACCATCCTATAACTGTCACCTTCCTATAACTATCACCTTCCTATAACTCTCACCTTCCTATAACTGTCACCATCCTGTAACTGTCACCATCCTATAACTGTCACCTTCCTATAACTGTCACCTTCCTATAACTGTCACCATCCTATAACTGTCACCAACCTATAACTGTCATCATCCTATAATTGACACCATCCTATAACTCTCACCTTCCTATAACTGTCACCTTCCTATAACTCTCACCTTCCTATAACTATCACCTTCCTATAACTCTCACCTTCCTATAACTGTCACCGCCCTATAACTGTCACCATCCTATAACTGTCACCGTCCTATAACTGTCACCGTCCTATAACTCTCACCTTCCTATAACTGTCACCGCCCTATAACTGTCACCATCCTATAACTGTCACCGTCCTATAACTGTCACCGTCCTATAACTCTCACCGTCCTATAACTGTCACCGCCCTATAACTGTCTCCGCCCTATAACTGTCACCGCCCTATAACTGTTACCGCCCTATAACTGTCACCGCCCTATAACTGTCACCATCCTATAACTCTCACCTTCCTTTTAACTATCACCGCCCTATAACTGTCACCATCCTATAACTGACACCATCCTATAACTCTCACCTTCCTATAACTGTCACCATCCTATAACTGTCACCATGCTATAACTGACACCATCCTATAACTCTCACCTTCCTATAACTCTAACCTTCCTATAACTGTCACCATCCTATAACTGACACCATCCTATAACTCTCACCTTCCTATAACTGTCACCTTCCTATAACTCTCACCTTCCTATAGCTCTCACCTTCCTATAACTGTCACCTTCCTATAACTGTCACCATCCTATAACTGTCACCATCCTATAACTGTCACCATCCTATAACTCTCACCATCCTATAACTGTCACCATCCTATAACTCTCATCTTGAATGAAACATAAATTATTTATATATTTAAAAATAGTGTTAATACACATGGCCTCTGAGAGGTTATCGTAGAGATGTGTTCTAAAATACACATGGCCTCTGAGAGGTTATCGTAGAGATTTGTTCTAAAATACACATGGCCTCTAAGAGGTTATCGTAGAGATGTGTTCTAAAATACACATGGCCTCTGAGAGGTTATCGTAGAGATGTGTTCTAAAATACACATGGCCTCTGAGAGGTTATCGTAGAGATGTGTTCTAAAATACACATGGCCTCTAAGAGGTTATCGTAGAGATGTGTTCTAAAATACATATGGCCTCTGAGAGGTTATGGTAGAGATGTGTTCTAAAATACACATGGCCTGTCTGAGGTGAAGGTAGAGAAGAGATGTGTTCTAAAATACACATGGTCTGTCTCAGGTGAAGGTAGAGAAGAGATGTGTTCTAAAATACACATGGTCTCTGTGAGGTGAAGGTAGAGAAGAGATGTGTTCTAACATATACATGGCCTCGTGTGAGGTGATGGTAGATAGGTGTTGTAAAATACACATGACCTGTGGTGAAGGTATGGATGTGTTGTCAAATACACATGCCCTCTGTGATGTGAATGTAGAGATGTGTTGTCAAATACACATGACCTGAGGTGAAGGTATGGATGTGTTGTAAAATACGCATGGCCTCTGTGCGGTGAAGGTAGAGTTGTGTTGTAAAATACACATGGCCTCTGTGAGGTGAAGGTAGAGATGTGTTGTAAAATACGCATGGCCTCTGTGAGGTGAAGGTAGAGTTGTGCTGTAAAATACACATGGTCTCTGTGAGGTGAAGGTAGAGTTGTGTTGTAAAATACACATGGCCTCTGTGCGGTGAAGGTAGAGTTGTGTTGTAAATACACATGGCCTCTGTGAGATGAAGGTAGCGTTGTGTTATAAATACACATGGCCTCTGTGATGTGAAGGTAGAGTTGTGTTGTAAAATACACATGGCCTCTGTGATGTGAAGGTAGAATTGTGTTGTAAAATACACATGGACTCTGTGAGATTAAGGTAGGGTTGTGTTGTAAAATGTGTTGTAAAATGCACATTGCCTCTGTGAGATGATGGTAGAGTTGTGTTGTAAAATACACATGGCCTCTGTGAGATGATGGTAGAGTTGTGTTGTAAAATACACATTGCCTCTGTGCGGTGAAGGTAGAGTTGTGTTGTAAAATACACATTGCCTCTGTGAGGTGAAGGTAGAGCTGTGGTGGCATTAAATCTAACTGACGGATCATCTTCGTGCAAATGTATGAAACATGAATGTATACTGCTTATAAGGGATTTATGAAAAGCTATCTAGCAAAACTGAGAGATTCAAACACAGGTCCACATACTCTGCGAACTCCGTGAACTCCTTTCGTTCACACATGATCCTGACTTTGGCCTTGAATAATCCAACGTATATACGTATGTATCAGGTAGGTTATATTATCCATTAAGGTCACAAATAAGGTATGACATAATGTAGGAACTGAAAATTAGCGACTTTTATGTTACCTGGCGACCATTCGTCAAACGATGAGATGATAGTTGGTGACATAATAAAACATATGGCTATCTGAAACGCAAATATGAGAAATATTTATACAACCCGAGAAATATGTATATTTATACAACCCGAGAATTTCGAAAAACAGTTTGGGGGCAGAGCCCAAATTAAAGTTGTTTGTGAAGGTTTGTTACCCTAAACCATTCTCAGAATTTCAGTTAGATCATCTGTAACAAAATGAAAGTGCCAATTTTAACAAATGTGTAGTTGGGCCTCTTTATCAATGGATTTCAGAGCATTTTGCCGTACCATTGAAACATTTATTCAGTGATTTTATCATAAATTGGGACGAATGTATCTATACTAGATAAAGGACAGTGGTGTATTATTCTATATCACTTATATGGGAAATTCCCGTTTATTTGATATAAATCCGACTAGTATTAGCAGATTTGGGTTTATTCTTTTCATATCACTGTTCCCTTTATCAGTGAAATTAACCTACAGGGCCTGATAAGACCGCGCAGTCAATATGGTATGTTTCATATAGGCTGATAAAATTCATGAGAAAAGCGTGCGTATACTCAGGTGAAGGCTCTATAAATTCGGCCCCGTACAGTGCACTGACATTGCTTTCGGAACATCACACTTGACTGTTGTGAATTGTACATGCGACAGATTTGGGTAGGTATCTATATATTATATTGTTCGTAGTTGTCATTAGGTTATTTTATCTGAAACGTCGTCTAAAGCAACTGGCCGAGACGTTACCAGAAGCATGTTGTAGTAAATCGTTATTAAATGTCGTTCTAGTGATTTACGACGATGGATATCTACTGTTCATTACATACATAATAATTAACTAATAACTACTGTTGAATCCAGTGTTGAATATATGGCTGGGGCAGAGTGGTGATCAGCTGTTGTTGAAAGGGGTGTCATGTACGCTCAAATTGCAGGAGCGGCGTAAGTGGTCTCGAGTGGTTCTAAGTGTGTGTATATATATATATATATATATATAGATATACCATATGAGGTCATGATGGGTCCGGAGTCGTTGTATATTTAGACCGAGAAGGTCACCATGTGTATTGATTCTACATACACGTGTGTGTGTATCTATGTCTAAGCATTATGGTAACTATTGTCTTGTTGTTGTACCACAATGCTATAATATAAGGTGGTAAGACGAGCCGAGTAGATTGACGTAGCACAATGGTTTTATATTTGTTATTGTTGTAGTCGCTTCATGCCTGAGCCGTGAGAGGTATAGCTCAGGGGCGTAGATCCTGTTCGGAACGATCAAGATAACAAGCTGGGGCACGAGCCGACTGGGATAGTTTGCCGGCGTGAGCTGGTGACGTCCATATACTGGAGAGTGTCGGCGGTTAGCGGTAGCTGTACAGCATCGAGTCCGCCGTCATTGGACAGGGTCCTTAGGACGCAGGGAGTTAATGATCTTGTGTATTGTAAATCTTTAAAGTGTGCATTATAGCACTGTGACGGCAATACTTGCCAAGCTTATAATGTGTGCATTATAGCACTGCGATGGCCATACGTGCCAATGTTTAAATAGGTGTATTATAGCCTAAAGTTAAAGCCGAGTGTGGATCGGCAGAGATATTTAGGCTCGGAACTGTGACATAAATTAACGGCATTACCAGCCGAAGACCGGGCTCTATACCGGAAGTGAAGCCATCATCTGTGAATAGCCAAACTACGGACAAACATACGTCTCTTACCAGTCATTGTCTTTGTTGCAAGTGTTGTTTGGTGTATATTAAAACTTGTAAATCTACTTGGTCTTTATGCATACACTTGATCCTGGTATCCGTGACCCTGAGATAAGCTGGCCCTCGTGTCATTCTGTGACATCATCGTTATTTTAATTGTGTGACTAAATATGGGTTCATTTATGCATGAATAGTATTAACAGTTAGGCATCCATCTTATGTCAACAAACTCCAAAATTACATGTAACAATCTTTGCAAATTCATTTACAATGCTAACCTTTTAAGAAATGTAACGTCGTAAGCATTGACATATCCACTGGAAGTATAATTATGTTAAAAATCCATATCTTTGTATTGAAAATGTTTGTATTTGCTATAAACATATATTACTTGGCAACATTAAACTGAGACTCGTTAATCTCCGCCAAAGCCTTCGTAAGTTTCCGTGAACTACGACCAGGACATGCTTTAGGTTTTTACCGTTAATATTTGAATCAAGTCGGTAAGTGTACCATAATCTAAAGCTCATAGTTTACTTCGAAAATCCGATTATAAACGAAGTAAGTTCACGGAATATGCAAATGTCTCAGTTTAATATTGCCAAACAATAACATCCACCTTCTTATAACTGACACCGACCTATAACCATAATATATATGTATATGTTGTATGCAATAAACATGTTGAATTAAATTAATTGATTTATTTGCCGAAACACTTACTTGTAACAAATACAAATGTACGATTACCTGATGGCAACCGTAGTAGTACAATGTACGGTCCATACACGTATATAAGGCAATCTCGCATGTAAGACGACCCCTTACTGTGTTCCTGAAATCTGTGTTTTGGAATGCGCTCGTATATAAGACATGTTGATAAAATGGGCACCAGGCACAAGTATAAATTGCATGTTTGGCCAATGCAAGTTCTAGTGCGGGCCATTTACTAATGTTGTTAAAACGTGTGGCTATGTATTGTATCTCTATGTGTATGACATATGTACTATTGCTTTGCAATAAAATATGGCTAAATAAAAAAAGTTGAAGACAATATCAGTGCCAGAATGCTTTCTTTTCTGGCACATTGTTATAGATTCCATTAAACAATTATGTTTAGGCACTCGCTTATAAGACAGCAAGCCACTTTGAGGCCATAAGCTGGTGGTAAGAAACTTGTGTTTTAGGCTCCGAGTATAGATGGCAATTGTCACAGCGATTTGGAACCGGAATGTGGTCAGTTTCCTTGTTCATTTCAGAAATACCCAATTCTTATCAAAGGGTTGTGCATAGGCCTGGGTTGCCTGCCCAAGTCGGATGTGGTCACATACAATGCTATGTTGAAATCAGCACAGTTTCCACCAAATGTCAGACTCGGAGAATGGTATGCGAATCCATTTTATAGAAGCGCTCTGTGTACAATGTTGATTTCAGAACGCCTCCGTGGTCGAATGGTTAAGACACTGACTTGTATAGAACTGTAACCTATCATCACTGGGTTTGAGCCCTGTTGAGGCCGTGTCTGTGTATATGAAAAAGTTGGCAGTTTCTTACGGAGGTTGGTGCACCAATTACTGGTTAACTGCTTGAGCCTGTCCAGGAAAGGTGTTAGGTAAACTGCCCACTTGCGACATAGCCAAAATGATGAAGGCGTAAAACCCGAACAAACAAACAAAAACAAGTTTGGTGTTCTTGGTAGGGTACCGAATTTCTGATTGGAAAATTGCGTTACTGAAGGGTAGATGGATAGATAGTAAATTGTTTATTAGTCCCCTCCCGGTTGGAACCGTAAAGGACTACATGTCTATCCTCCATCCGTCAGCCTTTCAGTTCGTTTTTGTCCTGGCCATTACTTTGTCATACATCATATTCTTTTGAAATAACTTGGCACAAATGTTCAACATAAGGGGAGAATGTGTCTCCACGTTGCCTCTTCTCTCCCCCTCGTGGCGATGGATTCCATCAGGAATGAGGTCTCGAGAGTGATTAATATAAGTTGAAAGAACTTGTTTCGCAATCGAGCTAAAATAAATTTGTATAAACTAATGTGTTGCGCGTAAGACCAATGACCATTGCTGAACGGTCAATGTCATTCTTAGTGGTCAAACGATCCGGACCCTTTAACTTCACACAAGAGTTCACCACTATGAGTATCGTGCACAAGACCGAGTCTATATTGCTTAGTGGTCAAACGATCCGGACCCTTTAACTTCACACAAGAGTTGAGCACTATGAGTATCGTGCACAAGACCGAGTCTATATTGCTTAGTGGTCAAACGATCCGGACCCTTTAACTTCACACAAGAGTTCACCACTATGAGTATCGTGCACAAGACCGAGTCTATATTGCTTAGTGGTCAAACGATCCGGACCCTTTAACTTCACACAAGAGTTCAGCACTATGAGTATCGTGCACAAGACCGAGTCTATATTGCTTAGTGGTCAAACGATCCGGACCCTTTAACTTCACACAAGAGTTCAGCACTATGAGTATCGTGCACAAGACCGAGTCTATATTGCTTAGTGGTCAAACGATCCGGACCCTTTAACTTCACACAAGAGTTCAGCACTATGAGTATCGTGCACAAGACCGAGTCTATATTGCTTAGTGGTCAAACGATCCGGACCCTTAACTTCACACAAGAGTTCAGCACTATGAGTATCGTGCACAAGACCGAGTCTATATTGCTTAGTGGTCAAACGATCCGGACCCTTAAACTTCACACAAGAGTTCAGCACTATGAGTATCGTGCACAAGACCGAGTCTATATTGCTTAGTGGTCAAACGATCCGGACCCTTTAACTTCACACAAGAGTTCAGCACTATGAGTATCGTGCACAAGACCGAGTCTATATTGCTTAGTGGTCAAACGATCCGGACCCTTAAACTTCACACAAGAGTTCAGCACTATGAGTATCGTGCACAAGACCGAGTCTATATTGCTTAGTGGTCAAACGATCCGGACCCTTAAACTTCACACAAGAGTTCAGCACTATGAGTATCGTGCACAAGACCGAGTCTATATTGCTTAGTGGTCAAACGATCCGGACCCTTAACTTCACACAAGAGTTCAGCACTATGAGTATCGTGCACAAGACCGAGTCTATATTGCTTAGTGGTCAAACGATCCGGACCCTTAAACTTCACACAAGAGTTCAGCACTATGAGTATCGTGCACAAGACCGAGTCTATATTGCTTAGTGGTCAAACGATCCGGACCCTTAACTTCACACAAGAGTTCAGCACTATGAGTATCGTGCACAAGACCGAGTCTATATTGCTTAGTGGTCAAACGATCCGGACCCTTAAACTTCACACAAGAGTTCAGCACTATGAGTATCGTGCACAAGACCGAGTCTATATTGCTTAGTGGTCAAACGATCCGGACCCTTAAACTTCACACAAGAGTTCAGCACTATGAGTATCGTGCACAAGACCGAGTCTATATTGCTTAGTGGTCAAACGATCCGGACCCTTAAACTTCACACAAGAGTTCAGCACTATGAGTATCGTGCACAAGACCGAGTCTATATTGCTTAGTGGTCAAACGATCCGGACCCTTTAACTTCACACAAGAGTTCAGCACTATGAGTATCGTGCACAAGACCGAGTCTATATTGCTTAGTGGTCAAACGATCCGGACCCTTAAACTTCACACAAGAGTTCAGCACTATGAGTATCGTGCACAAGACCGAGTCTATATTGCTTAGTGGTCAAACGATCCGGACCCTTAAACTTCACACAAGAGTTCAGCACTATGGGTATCGTGCACAAGACCGAGTCTATATTGCTTAGTGGTCAAACGATCCGGACCCTTAAACTTCACACAAGAGTTCAGCACTATGAGTATCGTGCACAAGACCGAGTCTATATTGCTTAGTGGTCAAACGATCCGGACCCTT